>JAODLM010000658.1:0-156633 GCA_036937905.1 Salvia rosmarinus
TACCCACCCCCCTACCAACCCCACCCCTACTCGCCAACCCACCCCACCGCCCAGCACCCCACCCCACGCCACTACCAACCCCACCGGTATAATTTAATTTAATTTAATTTAATTTTATATAATTATAAAAAAAATACGATTTCAGTAACTTTAATTTAATTTAATTTGTAAAATAAATTAGTTAACAGTTTTTGATATTTGATTTGATTGATATTTGAAATGACTTTGTATTAATTTCTGTGCAAATCCTTCAAAAATATATTTAAAAAATGAAATGGGTATACGCTGCACTCTTTTTTTGAAAAGGATATAAATGGCTTCAACTTTTAAAAAAAATGGTATTCCCATATATTTCCACTTTAAAGTATGTAGATTTATGTTTTGTAGTATGTAAATTTTTGTTTGCCAATATGTAGGTTTTTGTTTTATTATATGTATTACTATATTTTATCATATTTCATGTTTTTGTTTAGTGACACTAGTGCTCAAGATCCGCTAAACATGCATCTATCGCATGTTTCAAGATCTCCTCCGCCTCCGTTGGCTAATATGTAAGTTTTGTTTTGTTATATGTTTATATGTTTTGGCATATATACATTTTGTTTTGTGACACACTGAGAACAACGCATGCGGCATCCAAGCGCCCGTGTTGCTACTTTGTGCCCGCGTTTGCCCTCTTCATATATAAAAATTCGATAAAGGAGCTGCCATTTGTTAATTTTTATGTTTCCATAGCTATAATATGTGATCTAAATTTAGTATAATAATAATAATAATAATAATAATAATAATAATAATAATAATAATAATAATAATAATAATAATAATAATAATAATAGATGAACCTGAATTGATGTTTGAAATCGGGTCCTCTCTTCACATGTATATGCTAACAACGTTAACTTTAGTTCGTTTGTTTTTTAGTGGGCAATTTTTGAGAAATAGACAAGAGGTAACTATTTTAACGTCTCTATCAAGATTAAGGTCAATTTAATGGTGACTGGAAAAAGTTTTACGGGCAATTTGTTTTGTTATTTTTTATTTTAATTTATGAGAACCTACAATTATTATCTCAATTCTTTTACTAAAAATAAAAAAATTGGGAGAGAGGCAAAATTGTTCTTTTAAGGAATCCAAATTTTATGGTCTATAGTGGTAACACTAAACTCTTGCTTAGCAAATTTCATATGTTATGCATTGAGAGATATTTGGACACCGTAAAAGAATCACTAATATTCTCTATGGCGGGATCATCGAATCAGGGCCGTAACTAAGGCCAAGCTCACTCACGCTTGCAGGCCCCAAAATTATGGGGCCCATTTTATTATTATATATATATATATATATATATATTATATCGACGATCAATCGATGTGATTTTAATTCTCCACCTCATTATCACCCTGGCCCTGAAATTTCCTTCTCACGATCTCAACATTGGACTTCGTCCCATTTGCATTGAATCGATCTACCTCGGCCAAACCTCCAATCTCTTCCACTAGATGAGCTCTTCGCTAACGGAAAATCCTCCATGTCCAAATAAAAATATCACGCCTCATTTGCCGCTATTGTTGAATGAAGTGAGAGATGAGAGAGAGAGAGAGTTTTGTGTATTGATTTTGGGGTTTTGAAGTGTGAAGACCGAAGAGAGACTCGAGAAGGGTCTCCTTTTCTTCTCTCTTTGGGTTCGGACAACACACAACAGTTGGTCCCGCCTACATTTTGTTTTCTTGCAAATTTGATTTCATATTTTTTATTTTTGTAGATTTTGATTTGTAATTTATGATATATGATTAGATTATTATATGCGAAAGACGCCCCCAAATATATGTCTATTTTTGAGTACTTCTTCGATATAATATGTTATTTTCATATTATTTTTCTTGCATTAAAGGGGTCTATTTTCAAATGCTTAGGACCCCGTAAGGCATAGTTACGGACCTGCATCAGAAGAAAAATAAAAAGAAGAAGAAGAAACAAACATCAATAAGAGAATGGGAATACCTGAAAATATAGTTTTCGGTAAAATCTAGAGAGAACCATCGGAATATAACGCCAAAGTCGGAGGGCTTCGTTGATAGATAAGAGAAAAAGCGAAAAATGGTAAAATGATGAATTTATTTGAAGGTGAAACGCTATCTTATTTGGGCGAAACCACCCCATTCAATGGTGGACACGTGCATTAGGTTAGGATGAAAAAGCGATGGGCGTATGGTTGAAAGCCCAAATTTAAGAGGTAGGTCATCCTTCAAAATCATAGGAAGAGTTGGTTGTCTTTGTTCCTATCTCCCGAGAGCCCCACATCCCAACCCGTGAAAATGTGAGAGGTAAATCACGATGACTCAGTGGTTAAAGCTAGGAGGACTTTTACCTAGTGCCCAGGAACCACCCTAAAGAGGTGAAAACTCCCACACTCTGCCGCTAAGATTCGATCATTGGTCCTTGTTCCAATCTGCTAACTCTTAACCAACCGAACTACGTCCTTTGGGCTAAGAGTTGGTTGTCTTATGTTGGGAAAGCGCAAAAGCACCGTGCTTATTCATAGAAGATGACACCGTGTGACAACTCGAATATCTGAGTTTATTGCAACAAACCTTCTCCAACGAGTTGTCTCGGAGTAGGAGGAGTATTTGATATTTGAATAAATATCTGGGACTTCTTTGGGGCCATGACTAAAATGGTTGCCTTGATAAGCGGGGTAAGACTCGTGAAAACATAGAATGAAGTTCGCTTACGGAAGTCATACAACGAGAGAGAAGACTCAGCGAGTTCTCGGGGCCACATAGGTTCCCATCTGGACAAGACTATTCTATGAGTTAGATCACGTTCCTTCCTCGGTCCTCCAAGCGAAAGTTCGGATATGACTTTGAGTTGTTTCCAAGCAATTATGCCCATCATATACCAGAGGTGTCTATAGGCAAAACTCACTAACTTATTATACTCGTGTAACCGTCTAGTACACTAATGTACAATGAGACCATTCCATGTCATCTCCACATAATTTCAAGTACACATACTTTAATAAATTCGAAGACATTGGACATTTTAAGCATACTAGCATGTGAACTCGAAAATATGTTTCAAAAAAGACATATTTATCACTCTATTTTAAGGTACTAGCCCTTCATGCATAGTACTTATAAATACTCCACCTCTTCATTTGCAAAAGGTATCACGGAATTTGCTCTCAACACTTATATTTTGAAAACTCATTCTTTTGATCGGAATCGATATGGGCGTCGAGTCTCCTGGGAGGACCCTCCGATTCTGTTTTGTAGTTTTCCGACGAGCGAAACTTGTTATGCTCGTGTTGAAGGTGCGAGAGCTCACTAACATCCATCTCGAATGACGCTTCACTTGATATAAGGAAAATCCTTTTTCTTGCTAGATCTTCAAGTCGGATCTAACAAATTTGAAGCGGCCATTGTGTGTTCTAAACACGGCAAAATGTTCAACAACAATAGACCAAGCTCAAGATCTTGGATGATAATTTTCCGAAGAAAATGGCAGAGAACAATCTCTAAAGACATGCAAGTTAAAGAGGTTGAGGAAGAACAATTAGGCGCAAGAAATGAGAAGATTCAAAAGGCGGTGTCGTCTGTCCGAGCAAAAGAGTTGGAGAAAATAGTGATTCAAGTAGAATCGTGAGCGAAAATAATGTTGTAGCATCCGTGATTCGATTGTGCAATGGTGAGAAGAAGTAGCATGTAACTCCGTAATGGAAAACAAATAGTAGTCGAAAAATGAAGGTGGAATATATTTCTGATTACGGACTCAGTCGCGAGTTGAGAAGATTAATCAACCGAGCATTTGGGTGCTATCTACCGTTTGTGGAGAAAGAGTTTCCGGTGAAATGCATCGGTCAAGCTGCATGGAGAATCCTAACTACGTGAATGTGAGTACTAACTTACACGATCTTTGAGAATTGGGTGGTGTGAGAAAACCTTTCAAACGTGAGCGCTTCGGAGAAAGAGTTCTGGTGAAGATGCATTGATTTACCATGCATCCGAGAAGCTTACTCAACCGAAGCATTTTGTTGTGTGGAAAGAATGCGGAGAAAGAGTTTTGGTGACATGCAATCGCTTGAGCAATGTAAAGACATTCTGCGAGTTGGCATGCTCATGAAATCCTTCGTTTATCCTTTAGGTTGCTTGCAAGCTGGAGTTCCATTATCCGTTAAGGGCATTTTGGGTGTTTAATTTTTAGAATTAATCTAAATAGATAAAAATAGTATAAGTTAATTCATTGTTTACTTATAAGAATTAAAATTTTGGGATATTCTAAGGTCCTTGATAATTTTAATCGCCTAAGCTAATTTTGCTTGATTCATATCCCATTCAAATGGTAGGATTGGAGAAATCTTAATAATGAGGATACAAATATTCAACTATGTTATTATCAATCATGAAAAGTAAATGTTCTCTAAGTGTAAGCCTTTGAGACAAGATTGAAGTAAACGTTTCTTCAACATGAACTTTTAAATTATACTCTCACTCCACCAAAATTTTGTATTGCTTTGATGGCATGATTTTTAATAAATTATAGTGAGTGGAGAATGAGTTTCACATTGTAAGTGTAAAAGATGTCCAAAATAGAAAAATGCAAGCTTTTGGTGAGCGGGTAAAAAGAATTAAATCGGTACAAGAAGATGAAGATGTGGTGTGATACGATCCTCGGTAGTGCGAAGGATCTATCGACACGCCGACGGAAGAACGAACAAGATGGAATATCCCAAAACCTCACGAATCTAACCTCAAGTGATATAGGTCGAGATTTCGCCTATACCCCAACTAGATAGTTGACGCTGACAACTCGGGGACGATGAATGACACACGAACGATGGATGGATGTCTTGTCGATAATTGAATTTCGCAAATGCAAGAAAATTCAAGAGCTAATGAAGAGAGAATAAAACTCACATATATTCGTAAATCAAAAGTCTGAATATTTTCATATGCTTAAAGCCTTTATATAGTGAAAAATAAAGAACCCTAATCCTTGTCAAATAAGGATTCCTAATCAAAACAGAAAATAAAGAACCCTAATCCTTGTCAAAGAAGGATTCTAATCAAAACAGAAACTAATTAATATAAGAGACCTAATTAAACTAGGATACTATTTAATCTAACATTCTAAATGGGTTTGCGAAAATAATTAAAGTTAAAACATGCCCAACAATATCGGACTCCATCATTCCCTCCTCTTGAGAAGGATTTGTCCTCAAACCAAATCGTCACCTATATCAACCGATGACTTTTCCTTATTCATCACCCACTTCAAATCACTAGCCACTAATGCAAGACTTTTGGATTACTCCTTTCTCCTTACATCTATCACTTTGCCAACCGACTTCACCAACTTCGACTCCTTTTGCAACAGACTTGATCCTCATAAACTTGTTTTGGAGTAAGAGGAACAAGTGACACTTTCTTTGATTGAACTCGAGGAGTATTTGTTAGAAACCATTATGCTTCACTTTTCTATCAAACCGCCACGGTCGTCCCAATAGTATATGACTTGCATCGGAATCGCATCACAAAGAACTTCATCCTCATACTTTCCAATGCGAAATGGAATCTTCACTTGCTTCGTCACCTTGACAATGCCATTATCATTCACCACCGAACCGATATGGCTTGGGATGTTTCACTAATGGTAGCCCTAACTTCTCAACCATGGTCATGCTAGCGCATTGGTACAACTCCACCATCGATGATCACGCCCACACCTTATCTTTGACATGACACCTCGTATGAAAGATGTTCTCTCGTTGCTCAGATCACTCATCGGATTCGTACACTCAAAGCTCTCCTAGCAACAAAATGAGTGCATCCGGTGCTTCAATCTTCAACATCGAATCCTCCAAGTGGCATCTCGGATTAGTAGCCTCTCCTTCATCATCGGTCACCACCTTTCCATCATCCCGAATGATCATCACCTCTTATTCGGACACTCTCTAGCAATATGTCCAATTCCATGACAAGTAAACACTTCAAATCACGGTTTCGGTACCGTCGTCGAGGTTGGCAGTTGTGTAACTCGTAGGATATGTTCTTGGCTTTTCAAATGGCCACTCCTCATTCGGATGCTCATCTTTCTTCCATTGGTGCCCTCTTGATGAAGAACCACTAACATTTTGGGACTGCTCCAATTGACTGATTTTGCTTGTGTTACCGCCATTACCCTCCTCTTAAGTTGGTTCTCAATCTTTATAGCCATGTGAACCATATCCTCCAACTCGACATAATGTTGCAACTCCACCCATTGCTGAATCTCCCAATTCAATCCACCAAAAATCTTGCCATAGTCGCTCTCTATCTTCAACAATACTGCTCGTATCATAGCTACTTCCATCTCCTGAAGTAGTCATCCACACCTCTCGGCCCTTGCCTCAAATTCGTAATTTGTTATATGCTCACGATAATAATGATTAGCACAAATCGCTTCCTCATCACAGCCTTCATCTCGTCCCATGTGTGGATAGGCTCCTCGATTCCTCCTCCTACTACTCACCAATTGATCCCACCAAATAAGTGCATAATCGTGAGAACTCTATTACACTAACTTCACCTTCGAGCTCGAAATAATTATGGCAATCAAACATGAGCTCCAACTTTCTCTCCCATTCCAAGTATAATTCGGGATCATTTTCCCTCGAAAAGAAGGATGTTCATCTTGATGTTGCCAGATTGTTATCTTCTCGATCTCTTCCTCTAGGCGCCTTTCATCAAAATTTGGAAACTCATCTTCCTCATTTTCACCTCTTCAGATCTATTATCTCGATGAAAATTTACGCCTACCTCCTCTTCGTTCTCCACCTCGTTGATACACATAGGATCTAGCCGACGTCGTTCCTCTCTATGAGGTCTCTCCTCAAGTGCGTTGATTCGATCATGCGCTCTTCCATCTCTTTGTGATTATCATTCCCAATTGAACGCAAGGCCTCCATCATGAATTTTGTTTGACGATAGATAGAATCATCGTCGCCCTTATGACATGATCCATCCGATTCCACCCTCTAGACATTCTTTGTGAAAACGTTAGAAAAGAAAAAATAACAGAACCTCACCAACTCACAAACGCGTGTATTACTCAAAATGAGTCACTCGACTCGTGTATCACTCAAAATTTAATTTTTTTTTTTTTTTGAATCCTCACGTAACGTATGCGAAAAATCTCAAGAACAAAAAATAAAGATACGGATATTGAATGGATAACGAAATGGATAATGTATGATATGGATAATGTATGGTATGGATAACGATATGTATAATGATATGGATAACGATATGGATAATGATATGGATAACGATATGGATAATGAATGATATGGATAATGTATGATATGGATAACGATATATATAATGATATGGATAACGATATGGATAACGATATGGATGACGAACGAATGGATGGACGAACGGATGGACGACGAACCTGCTCTGATACCAAATGATACGATCCTCGCTGGTACGAAGGATCTATCGACACGCGAACGGAAGAACGAACAAGATGAAATATCCCAAAACCTCTGAATCTAACCCTCGAAGTGATATAGGTCAGTATTTCGCCTATACCCCAACTAGATAGTTGACGCAGCAACTCGGGGACGATGAATGACACACGAACGAGGGATGGATGTCTCGTCGATACGTCGATAATTGAATTTCTTGGCAAATGCAAGAAAATTCAAGAGCTAATGAAGAGAGAATAAAACTCACATATATTCGTAAATCAAAAGCTGAATATTTTCATATGCTTACAAGCCTTTATATAGGTTGAAAAATAAAGAACCCTAATCCTTGTCAAATAAGGATTCCTAATCAAAACAGGAAAATAAAGAACCCTAATCCTTGTCAAAGAAGGATTCCTAATCAAAACAGGAAACTAATTAATATAAGAGACCTAATTAAACTATGATACTATTTAATCTAACATTCTAAATGGACTCGCAAAATAATTAAAGTTAAAAACATGCCCAACAATATCGGACTCCATCATGGTGTCTGCACGATACAGGTAGCAGGAAGGCAAACTCTCCTCCTCTGAGATTGTCGCTAGTTGATGCTGTAAGAAAGCCTGTGTGGGATATTGAAACCACAAGCCAGAGAGGAGCCTGCAATAGAAATTCAAAGTTCATCAACAACTCAAGTTTCAACCTCAAAAGACCAATGACATTGTAATAGCTGAGCACTCCTCTATACAGTTGCAAGAGCAAGACACATGAGTTGTATAATGATATTTTGTTATATTATACCCTGAATAATTCCAAGTAGACATGGAACTATATTTTCTTAGATTATAACATGGGTGGTGCTCGATTTCACGGTCAAAGCAAACATATGTTTTTGGTATAAATATGCAAAATAAAAGATTACATCCCAATATTTTATTTTATTTTTTCATTTTAGTTTTGCATTGAACAAATACGCATTGGTGGTGTCATGATTTCCTCTAGGCAGCTTAAGTGGTAAGAAATCATGAATATAATCTTGCCACATTTTGAAAGGGCCAAATTAATTGAATTCAAACATAGTAATTTAAGTTGAGTTTGGTACACGCTCTTGCTTTGTCTGTTGCATAAAGTAAGAAAATCACCCAATTTTTACTAAAGAAGGGCATCAACCATATATATACTCTGTCGCAAATATGAAACATATAGTTATATTTTTCACAAAATATAAATATGTATATATATATATCGTCATATTTCTATATTTAACATTACATTTTTTTATATAAAAAAATATGCTATTATTTAAATCACATTGATTATGCTATTATTTTGTCTATGGTATATTACTAAATGGAGCGTATTAAGATGGGTTTAAGGAGTATCTCAATATTATATTGAAGATAGTTTTTTTCAGGTCTACATTAGTCTTCTAACACATGCAAAAATATAAGACAATGCACCAAAACAAAATCGTAAGTTCCACCCAACAACTCTAAATTTACAAGCATCTACCCCATTGGCCACAGTTCCTGCATTTCATGACTTTCTTTAGCTCTACCACTTAATTTTAGATTTCTCACCTAATTTCATATTCTATTTTACTAAGAAATGTTGAAATCGTATTATATAGCACGAGATAAAAAGTTATCATTTCTGTAACTGCACTTTTTTTCTCAACTCACCAATCTAAAATGTTAAACTTGTTGGTTCGCAATCTCCGAATCCATGTAAATTGAAATGTGAAAAATGTCTCAAATAGTTATTGTTCCAACTAAAGAATATTATTAATGTCATGAGTTTTAAGATCAAATTCCGCATGGCAGTACATATTCAACAATTATCTTCCTTTTTATAGGATATATAGTTACATATATCAAGTTATTACCACATTTTCAATAATATTTTAAATTATCGATTTTGATAAATTATATCTCAAATTATGAAAAAGTATGCAAATTTATCTATTAATTTGTTTTTTAGTATTTGAAAACTGTTTAGATTCACCATAATTTGACGTGGCTAGCGATCATACTCAACTTACAGGTACCGAAAAATTTATCCGGGAATAGGTTTGCGCAATTGTTTTTTGGTGATTTTATATATAATTGATCAAAGTCGAGGATTCTAGATAAAATTTGAAAAACATGAGATAGTTTATATATTTGTCTATCTAACCTTCTTATATAATTTTATTTTTTTAATTTAATTTATTTTTATTTTTATTGAATAACTGCATGCCTAAGTATATAGCATGTTTGACTTTTGGTTTGGAGAATGATTTAGGGCACTATGACAGCTTTGATGAAATTGAAAGCTTCAACTGCAACTGTGGGTGTGTTAGGTGTTGGAACATTGAAACATTCATTTCCATTTCTCATATGTCAAGAGATTTCACAGCTAACACACATTAAACATCAAAACCCACACCACCCCCACTACGCTTTTTGTATCCTTAATTAATCCCACTAATTATTCAATCCCACCAACTAACCACACCACGTGCTTTAAATAATCCTTCCAATTAACTTTTAATTATAATTTTATTTTAAGTCCGACGACGACAGGCTAAATTTTATAGAGTATTATTAGAGGCTTGGACTTTATAATCTTTTGATCATGGCTTTGTTTCATTTATTATTGCTTATCAATTTGCAAACCATATATTCTATTGAGTTTCATATGTGGTCATAGAAATGTAATGCAAAATGTTTGCATTCAATAAAATTTATGTTTAGTAAGTATATTGGTATAATGGTATAATAGTTAATGTTTGAGGTTAAAATTAGTTTCATGATCGAGTTCATTGTGATGCGGTCTTTAAAATTCTCAGAATTGATAAAAAGATTATGTTTGAATATATTGTAACTAATAATATGAAATTTAAATTTCATATAAGACTTGGCAAATTTCTGAAAGGTTAAAATGACTAATCACTTGGCAAAGACTCGTGAGTCGTGATACGTCAAATTTAAGTTTCTACATAATATTAGGAAAATTAGAACTAGCTAGGATGTAGATAGTTAAACTCACATTATTTAAAAATATATTCAGAATTCTTTTTATAAATAGTTGTTATCTCTTAATTCAATTTAGATGTATTTATAAATAGTACAGTGCAAATATCTGCGCCTGTCGGACTGAGGCTGATGACATATTGATGCAAAACAATAATCCCATCCAAAGTTGGCAAAATCCGTTCATAATGAAAATAAAAATCAGTTGGACTACTCAATAATGACAGCATCAATTACAAAAATATAAAAATAAAAATTGATACTTTTGTCCTTGCGTAATTACTAAGAATCTTTTGCAATATAGTTTTGATATTCGATATTTTCCACCATATTTTATTTTTATACTTTATTTGTTAACTCGTGTTGCATGATACGATGTTAAAAAATAAAGTACGAAAGTAGAACACGATGATTTTATCTAATATAATTAGTTCTTGAATAGGGTAATTTAGATATTATATACTTCCTCAAGAATAAGTTATAGTAGTACTTAGTGAAAAACATTTCAAATAGTGTGTGTGTTGGCTAGTGGTAGAGTGATTAATCTTCGGCGCCAAGGTGCCTGGTTCGAGTCACCATGATTGCACTTTTAAAATTTCGTATTAAATTACCAAAAAAAAAAAAACATTTCAAACTAAATTTTAGGGTAGGAAGATAACCGGTTTTATGCTCAAACTCAACGTCGCCAGTCAATTTAATTTAATTTATTGAAAAGATAATTCAAAATTTCAAGATTTTTTCATCGTACCTTGATTCAGTATATGTACAAGATGAGCCAAGGTACTGCTGAACACAATTAGCTGGAGTAATTGTAAGACTGATTTGTTTCATTAAATCGATAATTCAAGTGTAAGTTCAAATATTAAAAGGGTCGAAATTACTCAGCTCTAGATATACGTGTGACCTCTAAACTTGTTCGATCCTTAATTTCACTTTTTAAAATAGATAATTTGAAGATATAAATAATTGAAATCAAAATTAAGTATAATTGTATAGAGCCAAATTTAATAAGTTGATTTTTTAATAAAAGTTAGATAAGTTGAGGAACTATATATATTTTGGCAAAAGTAATATCTTAGTGGCTCAACTTGTGGTAGTCCATTGGTAAATAAGCACCACTATTTAATGAATACGGGTGGCTCATCACACCATAAATTCAAGTCATGAGTATACCGTGACATTCATTATTTGGATTTTGGCCCTTTAATTATAATCTTAGCTTGCGACAATCATTATTGACAACTTGATATACATTCAATCTTTTTATCACCATCAAAATTCACTAGCCCCAAGTCAAGTTTGATTTGTCTTACACTTTGATGTTGCATTTGATATATGTGACAAGTATAGTTTGAACATGTGACAAATTATCACATTTCAATCTTAGGTAAATATCAATAGTAAGTCAATACTTGTTATAGTTATTTTTCGGATACTATCACATCCATTCGTGATTTCATTCATTTAAGGATGAGAGGTGGAGTTTAAACCCTTCTCCTTCTCCCCAATTTTAAATAATGTTACATTCTCTATGATTGATTATATATTATTTATATGTGGACAAAATATAGACATATCAACAATAAATTTAATTGAATTTGTTCCGGACATTCCGTTTATTTAAAATAATGAATATTGACTTGGGAAGCAAATGAGCAATGAAGTTTGATTTCATAGCAGAGCATTATTTCGATTTCAAATTAAATAATGTATTTGCATCTTTGATAGTAATTATGGATTTTCTTTTCATCACCTCAGAAAATAAAATAAAAATAAAAATAAAAATAAAATGGATAAACGGGGAAGGAGATGTGCATTTATAATATCTTGAAATAGTCTTTCTCAGTCAAGAACGAAGTAATTTATAAGTGAATAATTTTGATTAGATCTACAAGATAAGAAACCTAAGCTTGAAATTTTTTAAAGTTTGATGGATGATTTCTTTATTTCCCTTTTTATGTTATCTTTTATATTATTGATTTTGAATAACTGATGATGCCTCCATAGTCTTAGCCATAATGGCGTGAAAGGATAAGCCAGATATTGGGCACCAGATTGCAGGCGGCGTCACACACACTATTCCTAAATGGTGTTGTAATACCAATAATACCCTCAAGTTCTCAACTTGCCATACCCAATTATACTCACAAACATGTGTAAAAATTTATATATATTGCTAGTCTTAGTATTATATTATCATGTTGTTTTTCACTCTATTTTACATGCATTCTTCGTTGATAAGAGTAAATCACTATTTGTACAACAGTAACATAACAAAATTTCTCATACATTTATCTAAATATATACTACTTCATCTATCCAAAAAAGTATTTTACAATTTCTATTTGACATTCAGAAAAATATTTCACTTTCAATTTTAGTACATCATTCTACTTTATATCCTTTTATTTTACCTTTAAAATTCTCATTTTATCCACTCAAAAATATCTACCATTTGTATTGGTCAAACATATAATACATTTCATGGATGGAGGGATTATATATTTAGGTGAACTAAGGTAACTCCAACACATTAGAATGTTTTGACACCTTACAAAAGTTCTCCAAGACTAAAAACCCTTAAAAGTATTTGGAATATCAGAACCTAAATTGCACTTTATGTTCCTTGATCATTCACATATAAATTAATCTTCACAAGTAATATATTTTAATCATGATATGCTAAAAATCATAGTTTTCTCTTATGCCGATATTAATTTCGAACTTTGTTAATCAAATAGACTTCCTGCCAATATTCAACAATAACATAAGAGGTGGTTTTATGTATATCCGTCCATATATATAAATTTTGATATTTTTTTAGTATAAATGATATTTTCTTCAATGTAAATATTACTTTTAAAATTACAAGGTAAAAATAAATGATATTTTTATTTAATGTAAATAATATTTTCTTAACAATAAATGATACTTTTATTAAATGCGCACGATCGATGATGGATGTATAGGAGTTTTATGATAACATAAATATTATTCAAAAGAATTGTTTTTCATTAAATAATGAAATTATCCATTAATTGCAAAAGTTATAGTATGTAGTGGACAAACTTTGTATCGATTACTCGGTCCAATTAGATAAGTCGGCGGATCCTGTAAAGCTCATCGTCGGACCCATGAGTAGGACTACGCCAATCAACCGAGTTAAGCCCTACCATCAAACAGCTTCTACTTGATGATGAAGTTAAGGAAGATCGTGGGCTATCTCATCCTAGAAAATCGGAACAACCGAGGCGGCTAAAGGTCCAAGCGAAACCCTAGTCGCTACCCAACCATTCTATAAATTCGATCTAACTAGGTCACAGGCATCCAATCATTCACAACACATCCGTCTCCACGCACCGACACGATCTGCACTCTCTCACTCCTCCTCCCTCCACCTCCACGCTTTTATCTCTGGGGAATTATCATCGTCTGATTAGTCTAACTAGACAGTCCAACCAGACACGCTCTACCACTTCTCTTACATTAATTGCTTATTTACTGCTCCATCTGTCCCATTTAAAATGTCTCATTTTTCTTTTTGGGTTGTCACATTACAAATGTCTCATTCTATTTTAGGAAATAATTATCCCTTCAAAAAATATGGGTTCTACCCACTTTTTAACACTTTAACTACTTAATTTATACTTTTCTCCTAAATACCCGTGTCCAAATGAAATGGGACACTTTAGGTGGGACGGAGGGAGTATTAATTTATTGTCTTTCTGTCGTTTATTTTAACTGACTTGAGCGTCAGAGACTCTTCTATTGACATCCTTCCATCTAACGTGTTCTTTGGTCTCAGGTTGCTAGTGTCCGTCGTACCGATTAACCCGACGTCATGTTCCATAATTGTTGAATCTATCTCCAACATAGTACAAAATGTCAAGAATTATAAAAAAAGAACTATGAAATTATGAAACGATGACTTATCCTTGTAAATATCTACTAATTTAGTTAGTGTGGGAATGCAACATATAATTTACATTTGTAGACAATTAAAAATTATTAGCAAATAATATTGCACCACATGTAAATTACAAATTAAATATTAATTATGTTTATATTTTATTAATAAAATTTATTCAAAAATAAATAGATATATAGTTAATATTTAATTTTATCGATAAATAGGAGATTGACACATCGAAGAAGAATAACCACTCAAATTGCACCAAATAAGCCTTAATTGCCGCGATAAACCATAAAATAGCACCTAAGCCCAAAGCCCACAAACCCACAAACCCATTAACTCACATCTATAAATAGGGGTGTTGGGGCTTCATAGATAGGGGATGAAGTGAAGTGAAAGAGTGAAGAAAAAGTGAAGACAAGTGAAGGTGGGATGAGCTCAAGACACTCGAAGAATTCTGCAAAGTCGTTTCCAAGATTTGAAGTCTTCTTCAACATTCTGCCGTGAAAATCACCGTGTTCTTCGCCAAATCATTCTAAAGATGAAGTTCAATTCGAAATATGGTGAAAACTCTCGCATTGACGCTCAAAGTTGAAGATCTTCAAGTTTCTTGATACTTCAAATCAAATCCAACGCTTTTTCCGAAAACAAAGCCAATGTTCTTCGGTCAACATCATCAAATGCAAACTTGAGTTCGAGGAGATCAAAGAACCACATCCACTCCGGACACTTTAAAGAATATCCAAAGATCGCTCAAGAACTCAAATTGAAAGTTAATCGATGATAAATAGAAGATGAAAAACTCACACAAATGTATTAAATCGAAATTAAATTGATTTTGTATATAATTTCGTGTTTAAAGAATTAAATACGAAAATTTATCTTACAAGATTTTGTAAGTTAACAACCTAATTTTTTTAACGTTGGATTTTCATTGATGTCAAATCTAACAAAATCGAAATATACTTTAAGCAAGTTACTATTTAGCTAAGTCACCAAAGTCATTTTCACATATTTGATTTTTCTTCGATATTTTACTTTTTGGAAGTTATAGCTTGGATATGTCGCTTTTTCCTATTCAATTAATATTATTTGACCAAAACGATATAAGTTGTCATCAATAGAATAATTTGACCGTGGACGTCGATTAATTCTTAAAATAATTTACAGAAGTCCAAAATTTAAATATGCATAGTTGCTTTTATAAGTAAATTCAGTGCAGCTTAATTGTACCACTAATGACTAATCTACGAATATTGCAATTCAACTGCGGCAAACAATGACAAAAACTACTAAAGTTTAATTTGGACTTGAGAGCTGCAAGAAAACGACAGCCTACAGTTTAACCAAGTTAATATCATGATTGTAACTTTGTTCGAATGATAGAATTGAAATTTCATTGCATCAATTTTAGGGTTGAATGTTCTAATTGTTGTTTTGGTTTTCGGCTATTACTTATGAGTACAATTACATGGAGTGTGTAGTGTGTACTATCTAGTACTAGTAGTGTGATGTTTATGGAAAAAAATCAGTTGCATGCTTTGTTTAGTGATAAGAGTTACTTCATCCGTTCGTTTTAAATGTTTCATATTCTTTTTTGATTATTTCACTCGAGTAGTTCATACTCAAAAAATATATTTTACATACAAAGTCTTTGAATTCACGAAGTACTTCTACTTTATATACAAAATACAAATATCATTAATCTACTACAAAGCAATAAACCGCTTAGAGCGGATAGTCGGATAGATGGAGTATTTGATTTATCTTCCATATACTATGATGGAATTTATGTCGACCACTCCAAGTCTAAAGTGTTTTTCTGTCTTTAAATGAGAAGGCCATGAGAGTTTTTATCACTAAATAAATGCACACAACCAATTCATAAATACCAAGTATCATTGTATACGCCAGATGCCAAAAACTTGGGGTGTTATAATTTAAGATTTTTTTGAAATGTTGTGTTGCAAATGCAACATCTGAATAGTACTATGGTAAAATACTGTGTCAAATCCGACAATTAATCCTTATTTGAAAACAAATATCTGAAAATACATAAAAGATAACTGTTGAACAATATTCAGGATGCAAATAGCCACTTAAAGGAAACATTTACATAACTTAATTGTGGATTAATAAAATTAGTTTAATTTATGCTAATAAACTTTTAATTGTTTCGTAATACGTTTCTTAGTATCACAAACACACAAACATACAAAGAATGGTCTCAATAGTGTGTGTTGACTTAATGATAAAATTATTAATATATGAAACCAGATATCTTATATTCGAGCCCATTAGGCTGCGAATTTAAAAAAATTGTTTTAATTAAAAAGAAAAAAGAGAATGGTCTGAACTATTATTCTTTGTGAACTGTAATCTCCATATTCAATCATAGCCTTTTTGGTAACTTCATATTTGCGGAATTTGAGAAATTATATTCGGTAAAATTTGTAATCATATTGAAGGCCAAAACTTCACCAAGGTAAAAATTCCTCCAATCCCAACAAATATTTCAGGCAACCACTTTCCAGTTTTGCCCTTCCCCCACCCCACTTCCCCATAAATGTATGCAGTTATGCACACATCACGTTATATATATATATAAATAGATTTGTCGAAACGTAAAGCCATTGATTACCGTGTTCAAAGCCCATCCCAAAACCGGAGAGAAAAGCGCACACAAATTATCACACAAAATTCCACTCATGGAGATCTCTTTTCTGCATAGATCATCGCCCATTTCGCAATTCCTTCTGTTTCGGAAGAGGATAATTCCATACATACGTGCATGCTCGTTTGATACATCTCTGCTTTCTTCAAAATTCGTATCTATATGTGTAATTATCGGTTTTGAGACGGTTGCGGAAAAATGGGCGGGAGCAAATGGACGAAAGCGAGGATTGCGCTAGGGCTGAAGCTGAATTCATGCCTCTACGTTCCAAGAACGGTTGAGGATTCTGCGCAGCCGGCGGCGGCGGCGGCGAGGTCTTCCGGTGCCGCCGCCTCATTGTCTCCGATGACGACGCGGGAATCGGATCACCAGGTTCAAATGTCTACTACGTCGACGCCGTCTTCCTCCGGCCTCCGCTTGCCTAAGCAGTCCTCCAAATCTTCGAAGGTTAAAATGGAAATTTCATGTTTTATTGATTTTTGTTTAATCTTCATGCATGAGAATCCATTACTTGTGTTCGTAGTTTCCGATGTCTGTTATTTAAATCTTGATTTTTCTTTAGTTTGATAAATTTTCAAGTGAAAAGATCAGGCTTTTGTTTGTACTAATTGTGTGGTGAATTTATTTTTCCTCCTTTTGTGGCTAGTTTGTTCGATATTTAACTTTACATGAATTTTGAATGATTATTGAAATGGAATTTTCCTAAGCACTTATTTCATTGGGATTCCCTTTGCATTTTGTATAATATTCGTTTCATTATCCAACAATCCTTTTTCCTTATCTCAAGGAGTTTTCTTCAAAACACAGAACAAATTTTAGTGGTTCTATTGTGATGGGGTCGTTGGCTGAATATGTTTAAAGGGTGTTCCTACCACGTGGGTCAGAGCAATAGGGTTTTGATAATGATAATATAGCTAAACAAGTTTACAAATTTATGCATATGAACTGTCAGAAAAAACAGGCCTTTGTTGTAATGTAGTTTTCAATTTCTGTATAGTCAGAAACAGATAAAGTGGGTGGTGGAGGTGACGTAGTCGGATTCCTCTATTGCAAATAATGCACGGTTTTTTATTCATAGGATTATTTCAATACATGTCCCGAGTGTATATTCGTTACAATTATTATCATTCGAATCCACTATTGTAAATGATGTGCTATTTCTTTATTATAATGTCAATACATGTCCCTTTTATATTATTGGTTTCACGACTCGTATCTACTTTGTGACAAATGATCCCGTGTGCTTTTGAGGTCCATAATAAGCTGATTCTGGCCTTATTGTAAAAGCCTAAAAGGTTAGCAACAGTTAAATCTTTCCTTTCATTCTGCCCTTCTCTCACAGAAGGAAAAGAAAGTGCTTTTCTTGGTCAGCAACATAACTGTTACACAGGCACATGACAAATACACATTTGCCCATTTCCTCACCCTTTTATAAAATACAAATCTTCACCTTGACCAATGACCATTGATTGAGAGCTTTCATGCATCTATCAAAGCAAGGCCAAAGGGTTGTAAAGTGAATGACAAATCTTATTGTGGCTAATGATTTCTGCTTCTTTTGATACATGTTTTGCTTTAGATCATTTCCTACAAATTTTTAATGCCATGAAAGCTTCTAGTTGTTCCGGGAGCCTGCATATTTTCCCTTTATTATAGTATAAAAGTTAATGACTTTGGGTTTTGTTAAGTCCACTTTACCGCTATTTGCTACATTGCTCTATTTTGGATATCCATGATTGAATTTATTGATATTCTGATAATCTCTTTTAGCATTTTATCAACGCGTCAACTATTTTTTTTTCTCGTATCTTGGATGTTTAAGAATCGTAAATATGGATCTTGAATGTAAGGGAGTCTCTCATATCTCTACTGGTGCACCATGTGTCATGTATAATGGATGGAAAGTTTTGTGGATTAATTCTTGAATTTTACTATTTTAGTAAGGGAACTCTTCTTAAATATTAAATGAATGCTAACTTGATATCATTCTATTATTTGGTTGAATTTATTTCCTTTTGGCCTTGATGAGATCTTTGAAAATATGGAAGTTATGCGAGTTAAATATGTAAAGCCTTGACTTGGCATAATCTGCAACTTTGATCCATTGCATAGATGTGACAGAGAGCATTTGTTTGCAGATTCTTTTCACGATTAATTTATTCTATACTCAGATGTGGGGTTAAGTAATGCGTAAAGCTGCTAATTGATTTGAAATTGTAAGAGAGGAACTTCAAATCAACATCAACCTCTTTGGTGTGTGCAGCACTGCTTGAAGATGCTTCTAATATGCTTGCCCTCAAATGCTTCTATATATGATTGGCAGGATTGGTTCCTCAGCCAGATTTATTGTATTTGTGCAATTTGCTTAATTACAAACTCTCTGCCAGCATTTCTTTTCCGATCATTTCATTCCAACCCTTTCTTCTCCTCATTTTGCAGAAGATTTGTGCAATATGCTTGGGAACCATGAAACCTGGCCACGGGCACGCGATTTTCACTGCAGAATGCTCGACTCGTTTCATTTTCATTGTATTGCATCCAATGTGAAGCATGGAAGACAAAGTTGTCCTGTTTGCCGTGCAAAATGGAAGGAGGTTCCCATCCAGAGTCCTTCTGCTGATAAATCTCATGGGGCAGATAGGATAAACAATGTGCCCTGGCCTCAGGATGAGTCCTTGATGCGACAAGTGAGACGGATCCCTTCTCTACGAATGGACAGCAATCGAAACGTTTCTTCTCTGTTTCATGTCGAGAACCCGATGTCTTTGATGATGATGATGAAATTTGTGGTGAGTTACCATATGGCACCACCACTAGATCATCCAGTAAGCCCACTGACGACGACCATTTTGCCGGAGCAGTCGAAGTTAAAACGTATCCTGAAGTTTCAGCTGTTCTAAAATCGAAATCCCATGACAACTTTGCTGTTCTGGTTCATCTGAAAGCGCCAATTGCGACAGCAATGCTACATTCGAGACTGATGGAGCAGGTTCTCGAGCTCCGGTTGATCTCGTCACAGTGCTTGATGTCAGTGGCAGGCTGGCACCAAGCTTGCTCTGCTCAAACGAGCGATGGGGTTTGTGATCCAAAACTTAGGCCCTTCAGATAGGCTCTCCTTGATCGCCTTCTCTTCAACAGCACGCCGTCTCTTTCCTCTCCGTAGGATGAATCACACTGGTAAGCACGAAGCACTACAAGCTGTCAACTCTCTAAGCTCAAACGGAGGGACAAATATTGCCGATGGCCTCAGGAAGGGTGCCAAGGTGATGAGCGAGCAAGTGCAAAATCCGGTCTCCAGCATCATACTGTTATCCGATGGACAAGACACGACACCACCACCAATCAATATCATCAGTCGTTACTCCCGGCCTCCATGCACATAAACAATGCCTCCAGTCTTCATATTCCTGTGCATGCATTCGGATTTGGTGCAGATCATGATGCAGTCTCGATGCATATGATCTCCGAAACTCTGGTGGAACATTTTCTTTATAGAGGCGGAGAACGTGATTCAGGACGCCTTTGCACAGTGCATTGGGGGGCTGTTAAGCGTCGTCGTGCAGGAACTAAGAGTGGAAGTCGAGTGCATCGATCCCATGCTGCGACTCACCAGTATAAAATCCGGTAGCTACAAGAACATTTTGGCATCTGACAAAAGAAAAGGCACAATTGAGGTTGGAGATTTATATGCTGAAGAAGAAAGGGATTTCTAGTAACAACTGATATCCCATCACCCAATCCAGCAGCAATGAGATGTCACTCATCAAAGTGAAATGTGCACAAGCATCCCATCTCCAAGAATCTAGTCACGCTTGATTCCACAAACGACATCAACATCCGACGGCCTGTTGCAGCGGGACGGGTGGTGGTGTCGATGGAAGTGGACAAGCAGCGCAACAGGCTCCAATCCGCCGAAGCCATGGCAGAAGCTAGAGGCGCCGCAGAGGCAGGCGACCTAACTTCAGCTGTTGCCATCCTAGAAAACTGCCGTAAACAGCTCTTGGAATCCGCATCAGCGCGAGCTGGAGACAGATTATGCGCCGCGTTGGATGCTGAGTTGAGGGAAATGCAGGAAAGGATGGCCAACAGACAGACGTACGAAACGTCGGGGAGAGCCTACGTCCTGTCCGGACTGAGCTCGCATTCTTGGCAGAGGGCAACTGCGAGGGGCGACTCCACGGACAGCTGGAGTGTCGTACATGCATACCAGACGCCGTCCATGGTGGACATGGTGAACTTGTCCCAGACCATGATCTTAGGTAACCCGTCACCTCGGCCGACGAGATCTTTCCCTGCGAGGCAGCAGCAGCATCCCAGCTGATGCTTTCTTATTTTAGTTATATGCTGACTGTCACATTCTGCCATGTCTTCTTAGATTTGTTATTCATTCTTACATTCTGATTATCTCTGCTGGCTCGAAAATTTTGGGTGGGGGCTTGTAATAAAAGAACAAAAGGGTAAAAGGAAAAGGACTGTGTGTGGTTTATTGGTTGTTGATGGGGTATATTCACTTCAAATGTACATGCAAGGTATTTTTGGGGAGTTTTCTTTCTGGCATTTGTTTCGTAATGTTGGGATTTGTGGTCGGTATAGACCTAGTGATGAATCATGTTCTTGCTAATGAAAATATTTCTGACATTTATAAAAGTCATTTTCTGTGAATGCTCATTTTGTGAAGTGGTGTTAAGCGTTTGGATTTGAGTTCGATCGACTTTACTTTTTGTCTGAAGATTCTGTCATTAATTTTATTGAATAATAATTAGTGTTC
The DNA here is from genome assembly GCA_036937905.1 of Salvia rosmarinus. Lineage (NCBI taxonomy): Eukaryota > Viridiplantae > Streptophyta > Magnoliopsida > Lamiales > Lamiaceae > Salvia > Salvia rosmarinus. The sequence goes on from JAODLM010000658.1 coordinate 21,826, forward strand.
TTAAACTTTTGACCAATCCAACTAAACTTGAAGTTAGAAGACTTGAAACTTTCAATCACGTGACAGGGTACATTACAATTTTTTTGAATATGATTGATAAACAAACCATGATAATACACCGTTTTGGATTAACATAATTTCGAAACCATAATCAATTTGATTGGACATTCTATTCACGTAAAATTGAAAATACTCTTAACGACGAGGAGCAAGGCTTCCTTGAACTTTAGTAAAACAATCTACTTTATTAATTAAAAAGAATTGTTAGCAAAACAAAATTCAAAATCTTTATATTGCAAATTCTTATGACGTTAGTAATTTCGCCAATACTTGGCCAAAATGGGTGAGCTTGGGCATAATTGTTATTTATAAGATCTTGTAGCATATCATAATTGTAGTCTACCATAAATAACAATAATTTATTCATGTAGACTTTGTAACAAAACAAACAAATAAACGAAAAAAAATCCTTTTGATTTTCGATTATAATTAACATATTATTCAAAATTACAATAATCATGACTAGATTGATAATTTTAAGGAAATGACCAATATAACAGATTCCCCAAAATTTGAATTTTGAGTTATTGGACGTTTTCAAAATAAATATAACTAATCATACTGTTAATTACTGTTGAATAGTTATAGTAAATTATTATTTTCTAATAAATGGATAAATTAGTCTTTTACATATAAAAGTAGCCATTATGACTTATTGGATATAGAAATTTGGAAATAAGAAGTAAAAAAACAAAATATTACTCGGGCTGAAAACGGGCAAAGGGTCTAAAGGAAGTTAATTTATATCTTCATCTTATTAAAAGTGATTCGTTTTTCTTTTTTTTTGATCGTTTCACTAAAAATTTTTATTTTAAAAATAAAATATTTTATACACAAAATCCGAAGTTCATAAATCACAACATTTTATACATAAAATATTATCTTTAATTTACGTATCGAACAGTAATGAGTTCCTTTTAACGGACGGATGAAATAGCAAAATAAAACTATCATTTCTGATGAAAATAAATTAGTAAACCGAAATTCCAAATAAAGAACATAAATGAAAATAAACAGAATAACATAACAGATGGAAAATCCGAAAAGAGCAAAAAAAGGGTAAAAAAACCCACAAGCAATTGAAAGAACGAACGTTTCATGTTGGGCCCCCGCCAGCAGATCCAGTCTATAAAGACCGTCGATCGGATTCGGTCACCCCGCTCCTTGAATTCAAAATCCAAAATCAAAGCAGCAGTGCAGTGCGCTTCGCAGCAATTGAAAATTTCAGGAAATCTTCAGCCTCGATAATTCTGAAACGCCACGTGACAGGAATGAGGTTTCTTTATTGTGGGCTGTGAAATTATGTAAAATATATAAATATACTGTATCCTTTCTCATATAAAATATTTTATTAATATAATTATATTAATAAAATAAAATATTACTTCATCTCGTTCCATTTAAAATATCTTACTTTTTTTTATTGTTTAACTACAAACGCCTCTTCTATTTTAAATTAATTATCCTTTAAAAAGTGTGATCCTATCAACTTTTATCACTTTAACTACTTTATACGATCTCCTAAATACTCTTAACAAAAAAGGGACAATGGAGTATGTTGTATGGAAATTCCTGGTCTGGGCTTTTGCATAGACATACGTGCTCTCACTCATGCTGTAACTCCTTCAGCGTTACAACTCTCTCTCTAGCTACAGAGATGGGACACGCAGATAAATGTAGGCCGAGTTTTGCACATGGTGTACGACTATGTGTAGTGATTCCTCAGGACCTAGAGAAGCAGTGTTTATTTTGCTTCAATTCATGAGATTGTGCAGCTTTTTCTTCTCAATTTGAGAGTTGTTGGTGCATTTATGCGTATATGAGTAGCTGCTGTGAGAGAGAGAGAGAGAGAGAGAGAGTTGTACATTTCTACTTGAGCCTGGGGCTCGATTTTTGGTCAAACTTCCGTTGCAAAAGGTATGCTTATCTCCTAATTGTTTCCATGTTGTTACGATTAACTCAGAAGTTGATGGTGAGGTAGTTATCCACTATTTTATCAATTATGTGTGTAAATCTGTATTAAAAAGCTTAAATTTGAAATCAAATTCAGCTCTGCAGCTTTTTTCTGCTGCACTGTGCAGTAGGTGAAGCACAGTCTGGACACCAGTATTCTTCGATGCGGTTATTTTTAGAATTTTCAAATCATAATCTTTAACATCTTACTGAATGTGTTCTATCTATCGTAATGTAAAACAAGATAATGCTGGTCTTGAAATTCTAAATATCAGCAATGGAACAGGAAAAACAGATTGCACGTGCTCGCGCGTTAGGGTAATTCTCTTTTGGAAATTGCTCTTTTATAGATTCTTGAAAATCCTGATATTTTGAATGAGATAAAATTAAAATTGTGAGCTCGTTAGATGAGCTGGAACTTGGCTTCACCTATTAGAAAATGAGGGTATGATTCGGATTATTCCATTCTCTTTTCCACATTATTAATTTTGATGGAAAAACAAGGCCAAAATAATAATAAGATTTTAAATCTACCGACAAGAGAGGTCAAGAAAACAATACATGTCTTTTTTATGCACATTATCATTCAAAAAATAAAACTAGATAAATGTGTGTACTGTAACTAGTGGACTCTCAACCTTTCTGAATATATGTCTTGTAAGCAAAGTCTTTCCTAACCGTTGCCATGTATCTACTTTGGACAATTCATAAAATGTAAACTTATTGGCTGTTTTAATCATAGAAGTGTGGTTTATTCTTTCTTTATTTAGTACCCATTATTACCTTATCTAAACCAGGGTCAAATGAGAGATATTAGTGTAGTTGCTGATGTTAACACACTCTTTTCCCCCTGATTTTGTCCAGTATGATTGCTGAGGGGTCTCTGTCAGTGTGAGAAGTAGTTGCTTTCACCGAGTTTGGTTGATGGGCCACATCATTATATACTCCTATGCAATATCTTCTTTTGTGTATCCTGATTTTCTTCTGGCCAAATCCATGTCTTTTTCTTGCACAATTTTATTGCATCTGATTGTTTGTTGAGATGTCTTTCTATATATGAGCAATCTTGGATATAAAACTTTGCAGGTCTGCCCTTGGCTTTCACCTTGTCTTATCATGCTTCAAGTTCGAATTATTAAGCGGTAAGGAATAAGGATGGCACTTCTTTTGCTTTAAAATACCTTTTGATTATGACATTGGATCGTTTTATTAACATTAACAATGTAAAATAATGTGATTGCAATATCTCTTTTCATTTTGAGTCAATCAGTTTAGATCCTTTTCACAATCTTTATCATTGGTTCATCCTCTCTTCTCAATAATTTGCCACGAAATTGAGTCAGAGATTCATAAATTACAGAGTTGTATAACATACATACTTTTTGAGTTGCTTTTGTTACACAAACTGCATATGAAGCCAAATATTCAGACTAGTTCTCAACCAAGCAAGCACAAACAAACTCAATAAGCTGATGGATCTCTATTGGCAAGATAGCATATTGTTTTGTCAAAGCTGCAATGAAGCTTATAAGGTTATCTAAGATGGTATAGGACGTGATTTTTAACTGCAATTATTGTAGGTTGCTTTCTGTTATATGTGCTTCCTCTGTGCTGGAAGTTTTGCACATTTCTGCAAAAATAATTGAATATAAGACATAATTACTTTGTTTTAGTTCAATTTGAGAGACACCAGATAATGTTAGAAATTGTGGGCCAAAGAAGTAAGAGATTGGTTGGCCAACCGTGTGAAAGAAAGAAAAAGTCATATCAGCCAACTTCACTTGTTATTTGGTTGTTCAATTTTCTCTTTGGGCATTTCATCATCAGTACATTCATTGATCATCAAGTGTCATAGACATTTATATGCTTAGTAATCTTAGAAGTAAGAGGCTACTCGTCGAATAGTGAAGAGCTCTTACTTATCTGGTTTCTTTAGCAGATGTTTGTTAATTTTGAACTTTTTTCTGCTGAGGGTAATGAAACTTCCATACCACGTTGCATATTGGATTATTTAAGGTAAAATCAATGTAATGCGTAACCATCCTTTCCATAAAAAGCTCTGTGTTTATTATCTATTTTTCTTCTTGTGTTCAGAGCAAATATCTATTGGGGGATTGTCACTTGAAAAGGAACTATGGTGTAATATGAGTTTGCTACAGTATGGCTGGGAAATGCTTTATTCATTGAATGTTTTATCTTATACAGTTATCATCTTGCTCAATGAATCTATCTCTATATGTTGTTATAAAAAGTTGCCTGGCGTATTCTTAGACATTGTTCAGCGTTAACAAGTTCAAGTTTTGACGCTTGAAGATGAGCTAATGGATGTACCAAACACAATTTCTAAGCTCTGATTGAGAAAGTACAAATGCAAGTAAGTTTTTCTTTTCCAACTTCTTAATAACAATTAAACAATACTGCTAGTACCCATTAGAAAAGATTGTATTAGCACTTCTCAGGCATTTATTTCCTGCTAGAAATATTTATAGTCCTTCATGGTTATTCTTCTCTCCTCAACATTACTTTACAAGAGGGACTCATTTTCTCTCATATTTAAGTTATCTATGCAAATATTTTTGTTTACCTACAACACAGTTAATTGGAAACCTCCATTCTGAATAGGGTAATTTATTGTTGATTTTACTAGTTAAGCTTCAATTTTCAGTTTTTTATTGCTGCTGAATACATGGGGCGTCAGGTGGAAATTGCACTTCTTTGTTTCATTAATGTCGTCTGGTTTCAGCAGACTCTTTCTGGTAAGTAAAACTCATGTCCTAGAGTCCTTCATTACATCTATATGTATGCAGGCAATCGGGATTTAGGAAACTTAGGCACTTCTTTATTTCATTAATGTGGTCTGGTTTCAGCAGACTCTTCCATATTTTAATGATTTTTCTAGCAATATGGCACTATTCAAAGTGCCTTTTAGCAGTTTATGGCAGCAAATTGATTGTCTTTGACATTTTCCAGGTGTGCCGACAATAAATTCTGACACGAACAAGTGGACATGCACATGTTCTTTTGCACGTGAACAAACCTTGAACTTTGTCCTGGCAAACTGCTCTTCTTCCTGTGATTGTAGCCCTGGTATAACAGTTTCTCTTAATATTTATATCTTTCCATAACTGGCTAGTCTGTACTTAGTCCCTAGATTCGAATATCTATAATCTATCTATTCTGATGGTCCCTTATGTAGGACAATGAGAGTTTCTCATACTACGAAGGAATCTATTATATGGAGAATTAATTGAAAGATGATAAAATAGTCCATCATAGTTTCAAGTAGATATACTGAAAATTGATAAACTAATTTAAATCTGTGTCATGCTATAAGTTCCTAATGTTTAATGGAGAATGTATTTGTATATTTTGTATATTCCAGAAACAAAGGACAAAATGTTTAATGTAAAGATACAGATGCAAAATTCAAGGCACATCATGTTCTCTCTGGATAATGCTGTCTGTATATTAAGTCGTTTATGGAGCATAATCTTCTGCGATAGTTCCTTGACCTGCTTTTTTCTTAACCGCAGCTGCAGGAGGATCGGATGAAAATAGATGGACATGCATTTGCAATGCTGGTGGGTTACCTAGGTTAGTAGGTGAAGAAAATGGCAGCAGCTGTTTTGCAGCATGCAATTGTAATGCTGGTAATTCTTCAAAGCTTGATTATATGATAAGTAGCAACTTGTTTTAGCAGTTTATCACTTTTCAATGTTGACAACGAACCATCTTCAAAATGTTGAGTGATCGCTTGCAATGCTGTTTCAAATAACTGATGGTTTCATGCTTACATACTCCGATATATCTGTCTTTTCAGGGACATTATCCGAGTTAGAGCCTTCAAAGAAACGGATTCCAGTCAGAGTTGTGTTCGTAGTTGTCTTGATCTGTCTCGTCCCTGACGGCTATTGTGTTGACTGCTATAATGTTGTGGCATGTTTATTATTGGAAGGATAAGCATCCAGTTCAATGGACTTCATCTTCATCAGATAAACTAGCAAGCTGTAGTAGTGCCGTAAACTTGATGAGCCACGGTTCTTCTCCTATGTCAGTGTACAAAGGATATTTAGATTCCTCTGCCAAACCTTTTATGGGTAAATATCCACGTCTACAATATTTTCTGGACTATATTTTCTGATTCTAGTTATTCTTTTCAGAAGTAAATTATTCAACAGAAGCAGGTCTCATGATTTATTTTTAACATCTCTATAGATCTTGATTTGTCTTTCTCTTGGCTAAAGGATGCATTCCCCAGAATCCATTCCTCTTGAGAAGGGGAACAAAAGCACTGCATGGAACAATAATACAGTTTTCATATTCTGAGCTGGAAAAAGCAACAAACATATTTTCTGATAATAATTTGGTCGGAGTTGGAGGATGCAGCCACGCTCACCGCGGTAACCTCAGAGATGGTAGAACCGTAGCAGTTAAGAGAATGAAAATGGAAGGAGGCCCAGATACGGAACTTGTTTTCCTGGCTGAGGTACTAAACTAATTTACTGTTAGTCAGCCAAAACAATTTTTATAATTAGTAATAAAAGATGTGAATACGATGCCTTCTCTTTTCATTCAGATACAACTGATTGCAAGACTTCACCATTGTCACATTGTTCCTTTGCTCGGATACTGCTTGGAACACCAACGGAAGAATGTTGAGAGGTTACTGGTATTTGAGTACATTCCCAATGGTAATCTCAGGGAGTGTCTTGATGGGGAACTAGGCCAATGTCTGGCTTGGAATACTCGAGTTTCTATAGCTCTTGGAGCTGCTCGAGGTTTGAATATCTCCATGATGCTGCTGCACCTAGAATATTGCATAGAGATGTCAAATCGACCAACATTCTCTTAGATGAAAGATGGAGAGCCAAGGTAGGGAATATCCTTCAGCAGTAGCAAAACTATATGACAAGTTATAATTAAAAGCTATTGTTAATTAGATATCATCGCAAAACATATACTAATGTAGTTTATATCTGCAGATTACTGATCTTGGCATGGCTAAACACCTACAGAATGATGGCATTCTCAGCTGTTCCAGTTCTCCAGATAGAATGCAAGGGACCTTCGGTTACTTTGCACCAGAATATGCCATTGTTGGACAAGCTTCTTTGAAGTCCGATGTGTTCAGTTTTGGCGTAGTTCTTCTTGAGCTCATCACTGGTCGAAACCCATTCACAAGTCATCCAACAAAGGGCAGAAAGTCTTGTGATATGGGTATGGAAGTTAGATACCCTGTAGTTTGTCTGCTCTTAGGTATGTTTGATTGAGAAGGAAACTTATTTTAATCGTGTTGCAGGCAACAGCTCGCCTGCATGATAGTAAGAGAGTGATAGACGAGTTGCCAGACCCACGCCCAAGGCAAGTTTGAGGAAGAAGAGGTGCAGGTAATGGCCTACTTAGCAAAGGAGTGCCTGCTGTTGGATCCTGATTCTCGACCAACCATGAGCGAAGTGGTCCAGATTCTTTCAACTATCGCTCCAGACAGATCTAAACGGAATAATCTGCCACTACGCGCATTTCAGGTGCCTATATCTACATGGCTCTTGATGATCATAGTACTTATGCAGTGAAGCCTAATTTGTTCTTGAATATGTTATCTAATCTAATCTTGTGTTTGATTTGGCAGTGTGGAATGAAGAGTGAGAATCCAGAGATGAGCGATGGAGGTTTTATGACGCCTCCTCCTCGACAGAAGAGATCAAGGAAATCACATCCGAGATCATCATGAACGAGAAGGAAACAGATGATTCGCCATCCGGCGTGGAGAAGCTGATGCTTCTCACTTCAAAGAGACGAATCTCACGGGGTCTACAAGAGGACGAAGTGGTGGTGGATTTAACAGAGCCACGGTTGAGTCATTCTGCCTGCCAACCTTTGAGTCCCATGTTGTCAAGATTTCGTACGCAGGTACATAAAAACTATACACATTCTCAGCTGCTTCATATGCCTATTTCTCTTGCCTAGAAGTCGTTTTTGGTGGGAAAAAAGAAGGAAAAGAAAGAGAGAGTTGCATCTGAAAAGAAGCAAAAGATCGAATGAGCATAATATTTTCTATGATGGCTCTCATTATTTTTTTATTGTTGATTCTGAGTTGTAAAAATGTGTTAGGATACGGTTAGCTTTGTTCTAACATGGTTCGTTTAGCGTTGAGGAGGTTATAGGTTCTAATCTCGTATAGTGGTCGAGTTTGAATGGCCTGGTTGCAAGTTTAAATTCAAAGGAGAAAAAAAGATGGGTGGAAGTGGAAGCAGAGGAGAAGCAGGAACTCATGAAATGCTCTTTTACTTGTTATATTCGTTTTGGGTTGTAGTGAATGGAACTCATTCTAGTAATTTTTTACTTTTTTTCTTGTAACTTTATGTACCTATATTATTAGAACTAGTTTGTAACTCGTCGAGTTTCACGAGAAGTCACTTTATGTGTTGATTTATAATCACTTTATGTTGTGTTTCTAGTTATAGTAAATGAGTATTTATATGAGGACGATGTGTTAGGATCGACCGTAGATCTTTAAAGTAATGAATTCATCGTAGATCTTCACGATCAAATAGTTGAAAATGATTCATATTTTATATGTTAAGATTGACTTGTATTTGATCCAATTCTTATTGTATTTCATTGATTTCGATGGAGAATCATTTTATGTTGTAATTTATTAATATAAATTTAAGAAACAACTTCATACTTGGTTAGGTACAATAACATTGAGTTTTGATCGTTGTTGAATTTTTTATTGTGACGGAGCACAACAATGATCCAAAACAATAAGGCTAGAGTTTAGTCATCGCACCTATCTAGAATGTATATGCTTATGTTTGTTCAAAATTATATTAAAATGATTTTACTACTCAATCTCGTCTCAAATTTTATAATAATACTCGCTAATTACTAAACCTTGTTTGAGTTTATAAATATAAATTGTTTCAATAATTAGCTATCCATCAAAACAACAACCAAAACATCACAAAGTAAACATTAATAATAAATAGAATAAATTACAAAAGATTACAAAATTGAGAAAATTCCATGTAACATGTCGATTAATGTTCGGATCCATTTAGATTTTATATATATACTTTAAGATGTCTTAGACTTGATTTAAAAAATTATTTGACTGTTCGTTCTCATTCCAAACTTGCATAGTAACTTCCATCAATCACCCAAAATCGTTTAATTTATAAAATTATAAATAATTAAATATAAATTATTACATTAATTAGTGATCTCTCTTAATAAAATCAGAATATTATTTAGAAAATTTAATAAAAAAATAGTATAAATACTCGTTAATTTTCCATTCTGATCACAAAATCATATAGTAATACCCGCTAACTCTCCAAACACATTTGAGTTTATAAATATAATTTGTTATATACTTGGGTTATTTTGGCTTAATAAACCAAAATATTATAGAGTAAACATTAATAATAAATAGTATGCACACAAAAAATATATGAGATTCCAAATTAATTATGTTTTTCAATTCGTGAAGTTTTCTAAAAACTCTATTAGTGAATCGAAATAGTGAGGTTTGCATTCATCTGCCGGGACACATCTACAGTGTTTATATTCATACTCGTCTCAACTCCGGTTAAAAGATTGTACACTACTCGTTCTCGACTCAAACCCGTATAACAATGCTTGCTAATTTATAAATATAAAATATTACAATAATCGATCATCCGTTCCAATAATACTCCAAACATTACAAAGTAATCATTAATAATAAATAGAACAAATAGCAAAAGACTAAGTAATGAACATAGTTATAATCTTTTGTTGCTACTGTGAATTTGGTTATGTTTTATTTATTCAAACCGATGAGTTTTGTATATTTTTTATTTTTCTATTGACTTCCTTCGATACATTTAATAAAAATGACTTTTCTCGCCAGAAAAACTTACGGAACTATCAACCGTAATTTCACCATAGTGTATAAACAGTGCTCTTTTTCGAACAAAATACTAATATATTTTCAAATTCAATATTTCATTCTTTCAAATTTTACTATACATCTTTTATTCAAAATCAAAATACAATTTGTTACTTTCTATATACACACGCATGTGCACGTATGATTTTATTAATTTAATTATAAGTTTGTATGTTTGGGTAAGAACATTTTATTCATTTAATTTGTAAGGTATATATAAACTTATATAGTTCAAAAGTTATGAGAGTTGTAACTAAGAAGATTTAGTATATCTATTAAATATTCCTAACTAATTCATTAGTTATATGTATTATTTTATTTTTAATATAATTCACTACCTTTAGTAATAATATTATCTCTCCGATCTATAAATTGCATAAGGTCAAAAATAAAAGAAATTAATTGATTGATGGTATGTGATAAGCCTCATTTTTACCTGATTTATAAGGCTATATTCGTTTTGTTTATAATTGATAAGTGATCTTTTAAGCTGACTTTTGATATATTTATGTTTACCTTGGAAGATATTATGTCGTGTGTGTTTCATGTCATTTTAGCACAGTTTTGATGTCCAAAAGTGAATCACGATAAAGAGGAATTAGCTAGTCCGATCGCGAGTTCACGCGAAGAATATCTGCTTAGATACGACGATAAATATGATGAATGGATTTAACAATGATGGATGTAAAAGTTTACTATGTTAAGAGCATCTCGATAGGAGTTCATAGGCCCAAACGGATCGTAATTCGGAGTCCGCAGCGAGAACGAATGAAACAATCGGTCGCGCAATGAGCGGTCGAGGAAAAACACGCCTCGAGTTGTGCTCATGACGAAGGTCGCGAGACCGCCTCCCGAAGAGCCGAATTTTGGCAATTTTGAAGGCTCGCGAGAAGCGCGGCAGGAGGTTGTGGCCAGCGCTTCGCGAGCGCATAGGTTTTAATATATACGCGCATATATCACACATAGAGGCGCACATTAGGCGAGATGTAGACTTCACTTTTTAGATTTAGAATAGAACACATATTTTGGATCTTTTCTTTTGCACGTTTGATTTTTACAGTTTTGTTTTAGTTCAGTATTTTAGTTTCCAGCCTTCAGCTTATATTTTTTCGTTCCAGTTTTATTAGCTTTCGTAGTTTAGTTTATTCGAGAATTCGGTTTATTCTCCGGATCCAAGTGCTACATTATTCATTGTGGAATCTACCATTGGAAACTAATACAGAACTGGGGGCCCTTGGGCCCCCAACTTTTGTAAACTATGTATATATTTTCTGTAAAATTATTATAAAGAAGTTTGATGGTCGATGGATAAAGTCCTCCTCCCTTATTCATGGTGTTGAGTTCAAACTCACCCTGTCTTTTCTTTATTTTTTGTTTGTTCTTTCATTTTTCTCTCTATTCTTTCCTTTTTCTCTTTTTTTGGTGTTTTTTTCTTTTTCTTCCTCTTCTCTTCCTTTTTCCCTCTTTCTTTCCTTCTTTTTTTTCTTTCTTTCTTTCTTTTAGTTTGTGTTTTTCCCTCTCTATTCTATTTCTTCTTTATTTTGGGATCTTTTTCTTTTTTTCTTTCTTATATAATTTATTTTATGTTGATATAAATAATAACACTATATATGCTAATTAACTCTTAGCTAAACACGTATGCTCTCTCTATAGATATTTAATATTTAATATTTAATAACTAAATCTATTGTAGTCTAATAGGTTATGATTTCCATCTCATTTAGGAAATCTTGGTTCGATACCTCTTAGCTACATATTTTCCTTTTCTTTTCCTATACTTATATTCCTTTATCTTTCTTTCATTTTTCTTTTTCTATAATTTGTTTTATGTCGATAAATGTTATGTCTTTTCTTTTCTATAATTTATTTTATATTGGTAAAATAAAAGATATATGCAAATAATAAAATTTAATATATGAATTAATATTATCAATCAAATTTCTAAAAGGATTATAATAAACTCATTACATTATTTAAATTATTATTATTTTATAATTTTATTTGTTACCTTTTAAAATTATTATTAATTGGGCCCCAAGAAATATTTCTGGCTCGCCAACTGAATCTTACTTTTTTATCTATCTGCCTCGCTTTATGTTATTTTTATTTATTTATTGTTTTAGTAATTTAATTATCGTAGCTAAATTCGTATTGATCCTAGGGTTTGTATGTCCGACTAGATTTGTATAATTTATCCGTTGATACTGTTTTGCCGTCATTTATGATTTATGATTCTTGACTTTTATTCTCATGTGTTGGTATCGGCCAATATTAATGCATGCTAGTTATGTGATTGATGTCTTTGCGAATTAATTGCATAATCGATATCTTGAATTCATAATACGTTTTTGCCTTGAGACCTGGCGGAGATAGGTGAACTATAGGAGGTTAATCTTTGTGTGCTTTTGGTAATTAGCTTACTTCTCTCGAGACCCGACAGAGATAGAGTTTAGGCTAACCTACTACTATATATGTCTCCATGAAACTATAGTTACATTAGTGATCCTTCATATGAATGTGGATTAAATTGGTAAACAGATTAATAGGTTAATTGTGTGAATCTGGTTAGGTTTAGTACATCCCTGTGATCAGTCTTTTATATCTGATTTTATTTATATCTTTATTTTTGAGTCTAGTATTATTATTTTCTCTCTTGATAAATTGTTGCCTGAATAATAATCAAGATTTTGTGTTGATTATTTGTTGTGTTCAGTCGTAGTCCATGTGATACAATATATATACTTGATGTTTTGCTATCATTTATTTGGTAGGAATATTAGCTATCAAGATGACATGTATTTAATAAATTTTAAGAATATTTATCAATACTATGTTTGGTTTTCTTTTAAATTTGTGTAATTTGTAATTTATGCATAGCAAAACTTTTATGTATATTTTATCATCATTTTCTAGGTAACTCCAATCCAATTTTTGCAAATGAAAATGAGATGACTCGATTTCCTTACCTTCATGTTTTGTTCTTTCTTATATCTCGAACTCAAAAAATAATGGAAGAAGATTAAGAGATCCATGTAACTATGTAAGTAAAAGTCTAGAATGTATATACATGTAGCCTTCTCAAATTCAATTAATAAGTACTTTTATTACTCGATCTTATCTCAAACCCGTATAATAATACTCAGAATTATCCGAATCTATTGAATTTATAAATATAAATTGTTATAGTAATCGGTTATATGTCATAACAACAATCCGAACATTACAAAGTAAACAATATACAATAAGTAGAATAAATGATAAAAGTTTAGAAGTTAGAGAAAATTCGCATAGGTATGTTGAGTAATGTTCTGGACTGTTTAGAATTTATACACCTGCACTTATCCGCTTTCATCCCACACTGTGACAAGAATACTTGATAATTATCCAAATCTATTTATAATATGTCTAACTATTAAATATAAATTGTTAAATAATTGATTATCCATCTCAATAAAATTTAATAGAATATAGTAAAGTTATAGTAATAGTATAAATACTCGCTAATTACCTGCTCATCTCAATGTACAAGAATACATTAACTTAATTCCAAGACTATTGTTTAAAAATGATTGTAGAAATTATATCATTTTATTTAGTTTTAGATGGTGAAATCTTATGAGAAATCGATGTGCAATTAAAATTGTATCATTTAGTTAGATTTTAAATTGATGAAGTCTAATAAGAAATCGAGATTCCAAATTTGATATAAACAAAGTCTGTATAAAATATATTTTTATTTAGGTTTTGAATTGGTAAAGTCTCATGAAAAATAGATTGTGGAATTTGAATTATGAAACTTGTTACAAAAATGTACCAAAATATATTGTTTTATTTAAATTTTTAATTGTCAAAGTATCATGAAAAGTAGATGTGAGATTCAATTATCTTTTATTTAGGTTTACAATTTTTGAAATATCATAAAAATTCGATGTGAAATTTGGCAAAATCGTAATTATCCAAAAAAAAATATTAATAATGTAGTTAATAAACTATTGTCAAGAAAATAATTTGAAAAACAATTAATTCAAGAATTTTTTATTTAGATAGATTAAATTAAATAAACTATTTATTTGATCAAATTAAATTGGTGGTGGAAAATTGTATAATATTACTCAATAATTATTCAATTTTGTTATTATTAAATAGTGTAGTAAATAAATTATTTGGCCAAAACAAATTGAAAAATAATTTATTTAACCAAAGTTATTTATTTAGTCAAATTAAATTAAATAAACTATTTATTTGACCAAATTAAATTGGTGGTATAGTTTAAATATAATTAATATCAATCACTATACCAATTATTAAAAGTGAAAATTTGGTTGAGATTTGAACAATAGAAATATCATTATATATTGGTTCTAATTTGGCTATTACTATTAACTAGGCCAAATAGGATATATTGCATTACTATTAATTAGGCCAAATAGTAGTAAGAATGAATATAGATTAGCTATGATATCATTGAAGTAAATGAAATATGAACTAAGCTATGCAAAACCTATGGAGCTTATTATGGTATTCTTTCTTTTGTGAGATTTTACCGCATGAGGGTTTTGCTCACAAAATTTTAATGAGATCATATAACCACCTCTTCGAATTGTATTTCAAAGATTTGAACAATAGAAATATCATTATATATAGGTTCTAATTTGGCTAAGTTTTATTAAAAATCAATGTTGATTGGAGAGTGCTTACAATGTATAAAATGGAGATTTTAGAAAATAAGAAAGAAAAATTAAGAAAATTCACATAGGATTGAAGATCAATGTAATACCTCCATATGCATAGAATATATAATAAATTTTGTGAGATTTTACCGCATGAGGAGGTTTTGCTCACAAAATTTTAATGAGGTCATATAACCACCTCTTCTCGAATTGTATTTCTAAGATTTGAACAATAGAAATATCATTATATATAGGTTCTAATTTGACCAAGTTTCATTAAGAAATCAATGTGGGATGGAGAGTTCTTAGAATCATAAAAGGAGATTTTAGAAAATAAGAAAGAAAAATTGAGAAAATCCACATAAGATTGAAGATCAATGTAATGTCTCCAATATATAATAGAATATATAATAAATAAATAGATAGTAATTTAAAATCATGGAACTTGTTTTAGTATAATTTAAACACGATTATCCGATAACTCAAACATGTATTCGAGAATTTATTTGATTATATTTGACGTGTATTGCAACTAGGGATGTCAATGAGTGAGTTTACCCGACCGAACCAATAAATAGCAATGGTTCGGTTCGATCCGACCCATTAGACACCGGATCCGGACCGACCGGGACCATCAACTATGGGTCTTAAACGGTCCGGATCGATGGTCGGAACCGTAATCGAACCGAATCCGGACAGAACCGAAACTAGAACCAAACCGCTGCTTTATAATTTAATGTGTTATGAGTGATTTTGAATCGATATGGATAAACTAGCTCATCGACAGCTATTTAAACTTAGGCTCGTCAATAGACGGGTTTTACCGGATCGTAACCAATAAATAAGTATTGGTTCGGAACCGATCCGCACCGGATCGGACCATCAAACTATGGATCTAAACGGTCCGGTCTAAAGCGGGTCCGAAACCCAACCGTAACCGTAACTGCTGCTTTAAAATTGAATGGGAGCTAGGTAAATCTTCTTCATAAGCCGGCTAGTCTATCCATCCGAGCTTTCAGTCGCTCATCCGATATTGATTTTGTTGTAGACGATGAACCGATTGGAGGAAGATTTCCACCTCCATTTCAACCACACCCCACTACGTCATTGGGTTTCTTACGCCTAACGTAACCATTAAGCCGCTCGACTCCCAGTATCTCCTTCTTTCTTTCCGAGAGAGGAGGCGCAAAAGGAAGAAAGGATAGTCACTACAAAAATACAACCATCAATGACGGATTAGCGATGGTCAAATGCGGTCGAGTGAATCATGACGGATTAGCGATTTGAATAAAAGGAATTTTTTACGACGGACCAATGACGGATCAACGACGTAACATGGCGGGATTCTCACAAGTATTAACGACGGCATTTTCGTCGCTATTCCGTTTTAATTTTAACGACGGACACCATCCGTCGTTAAAAATAAATTTTTGTTATTTTTAATTGGATAACAATTAGTCGCTAATCCGTCGTAAAATAAGCGGATTATTTTAGTTTTTTTAATTTATTTTAACGACGCAAATCCGTCGTTAATTTTAATTCAATTTAATTATTCCCAAAAATTTTAGCGACGATTTTCCGTCGTAGAAGTCGCTAATTTAACGACGAATGAAGTCCGTCGTTAAATTAAAATATTTTGATTTTTATATTCAGACGTAAATTAACGACGGATATGTGTCCGTCGTTACACTTATTCCGTCGTTAAATCCATTTTTCCGTCGTTAATCCGTCGTTATAGGGTTTTAAATATAACGACGGATAATTCCGTCGCTAATCCGCCGCTAAAAAGTTTAATTACAGTCGGGCTTTCTTCCCCAATTTTATATCCGAACGTCACAAACCCTCCCAACCCCAACCCCAGCATGTATAGTGCACCTCACGCCACGCATGACCACCATTCCTCGCCTCGCTGTCATTGCCGCCCACCCCCGACCTCACCCTCAGGCTCCCAGCCCCGCCTCACCCCCCCGCCGCTACCCCACCCCCACCCCACCCCTGCCCTGCTGCCGCCACCCCCCGCCACCGCCCACCCCCATCCCACGCCCCACCCCACACCACAGCCCCATCCTCGACGCCGCCGCCATAAGGCCGCCGCCGCCTCGCCGCCGCCCCGCTGCCTCCTTGCCGTACGCCACTACCGCCGTCCGTCTGTGTTGGTTTGTTTGGGTTTTTATTTTGTTATATATTTGTTATATATATTGATTGAATTGATAGTGAAAATATGATTTATATATATTGATTGAATTGATAGTGAAAATATGATTTATATATGATTTATTTCGATTGATAGTGAAAATATGTTATATATGTTTTGGGTTATATATATTTTGTTATATATGATTTATCAATTGATAGTGAAAATATTATATATGATGCATCGAATTGATAGTGAAAATTGATAGTGAAAATTGAATCGAGTTTACCAACCGATAGTGAAAATGATGCATTGAATGTTAGTCTTGTGATTTGGGCTTGTGAAATTGATAAGCTTTGATGTGAATTGGATGATAAATTCATCGTTTTAGTGAGTTAGTCTTGCATATGTGGTGTTTGATAAAAATGTTTGCGAGAAATTGATAAGCTTGGTGTGAATATGTTTAACTGATGTGAATTGGGATGATAAATTCATCATTTCGTGAGATGTTTTGAGTTGTTAAGTGTATAATTAAGCATATGGTGATGAATTGGTGAAATTTGGATGAGTTTGGTTGAATTGTGAATCAAATGGCGATTAATTTTATAAAACTTACTCACGAAATTTTGTTAGAATTGTTATATGAATAAGATGTTTTATAAGTGTTTATTTGAGATCCTTTAAGATATTTTCGATGAGTATTAAAAGTTTATGTCAATTAAAATAAAAAAAAGCACCTTCTCGTTTTTATATAATTCACTTTTTCCTCCAAAAAAGGAATTTAACCAAAGAAGAAAAGTGATAAAAACAATATGAAAGACTCGGAAGCATTATATGAAACCGCTGGCAATAATTACAAGGAAGAAAATTATATGTATAATTGGAAGTGATGAAATCTAATGAAACCGTGGTAGAAAGCAATTAAATCCCAAGGAAAATTCAACATCTACATACATTTCATAATTAAGTGTGATCACATTTTCTAAATGAGTGTGGTCCATATATGTCCTTGTATGAGGATGTCATCACAAGAAACTACTTCATAGATGAATTAATATATTCTAACTTATGAGTGTATAATTAGTTTATATTGTACAACTTATGTTAACATGTTTAATTAATTATTTATAATTAGGAGCTTGAAGAATGAATGACAATCGTGAGTGATGTATAAGAGGTTTAGTTCTGTTGGTGGATTAAATATCAATTTTAGATGGACTTGAAAGTTTTATCAATTCGCTAGTGCTCGGGCTTTTTATTCATGGATGGAGAGAAAATCAAGTCCGTGTAAAGTGTAAGAATATACCTTATCGGAAGAAAGATATCGTATGATATCACTTATCAAAATTGATTTATTCCAAATTATCACATATGGATATTTCGGAGACACAACCACAAGTAGGCACAATGTTGTGGATTCGATGTTAACCGTCAACCAAATACGATTACACGATGGTAGTAGATCTTCTGGTCCACGGTTCCAATTTGACGAGATCAAGAGAGGCAAATTTCGATGCAAATTTTTTACGATATGTTGAATCTGCCGATAAACCTTTGTGGCGGGTTGCTCGGATCATACACAATTGTCATTTGTGGCTCGACTGAGTTGGAAAGCGGAGAACAACATTACGAGAAGGTTTTGATCAAATATCGAACTCGATGAAAGAGTCGCATCCAGATGGAAATGCGTGTCTGATGACTTCTACAAAGACGAAGAGATTGTTGCGTGGCATGGGTTGCCGTGCAACAAAATTGATTGTTGTCCATTTAATTGCATGATTTATTGGCGCGAAGATTACGAATTGACGAGTCAGAAATTCAGTAACCATCCTCGCTTCAAGAGCAATACTGAGCTGGTGGAAGTCGACGAAAGCACAAGTAGCATATAAAAGATGTATTATTTTCCTCAACTCGACTACGATTATATGCATCCAATGCTACTGACGAAAATATGCGTTGGCATGCATCGTCGACGATGGGAATCGCGCGTCATCCGCAGACTCAATTGCATGGAAACATTTGAACACTAAGTTTTCCTTATTTGCATCGAAATTGTAACGCATTTATCGGGACTCTCAACCGACGGTTTTCAGCCATTCGATCAATCGAAAGCAATATTCATCATGGCCCGTTATATTGAATTTTATAATCTTCCCCGTGGTCGTATGAAGAAGCAATACATGTTTCTACGATCTTAGTGCGGACCGCGTAATCCGAAGGAGAAGATTGATGTGTTCTGCAACCATTGATAGCGAGTTAATAGATTTGTGGGATGACGACGTTCTTACTTATGATGTATCGTTGAAGCGAAATTTTCAAATGCACGCATTACTTTGACAATTAGTGACTTCCGCATACTCTATGTTGTCCGGACGGAGTACACCGGAAGATTAGCTCGTCCGCCTTTGCATGGAGTATACCGATGCTTTTACTTTAGCTAAAAGTGGTAGCGGTCATGGTTTGATAACCATCGTAAATTTCTAGCTCCTAATCACCCATTTCAAAGGATCAAGAGGTTTGAGAAGAACACGATGATTACTAACGATCCACCGTAAGCGCGATCGGAGATGAGCTCATCACTAATTATGGGTATGGGACTAGTCTCCGTAATAGAGATTGGCGTTGATGAAATAAATAGCGTAATATCCAGCGCTTTGAACCGGATGGAAGAAAGAAGTATTTTCGGATCTCCTCACCGAGTTCTCTTTCGATTCGGCATAATTTGGATGTCATGCATAGAGTAGAATGTGTTCGATAATGTCTTCACACATGCCATGAATGTCGAGGAAGACAAAGATACGAGCAAATCTAGAGAAGAACTTAATTTATCTTGCTATGCATCGAGAGTTGACGATGAATGAATCAACACGAAAATATCCAAAGGCTTATACACTTGACAATCGTGAGAAAAAAGTCTTATGTGAGTGGGTAAGAGGTTTAAGATTTCCACGGTAGATGCGTTTCGAACATGGGTAGATGTGTAGACATGACAAAACTCAAGATGTTTGGGATGAAGAGTCATAGGCATCACATTTTCATGCAACAATCTACCGATCAGATTTCGAACTTCTCTCAATGTTTGGAAAGTCAGAATAATTATCTTTATTCTTCAAAGATTTAACTTCAAACATAGGGCTTGATGATCCGTGCGGGCTCAAGAAAATATTCCGATGATTTTATGCGAGCTTGAGCATTTTTCCCCTAGTTTCTTCGACTCCATGGAACATCTTCCGGTTCATCTAGTCGATGAAGCCCCATATTGCAGGTCTGCTCAATAGATGGATGTATCCATTTGAAAGGTACCGCTTGTACATTATCACACATATATATATATATAAATTGAAGATCAACGTTCTAAATTTTGTAGATACTACGTAAGTTGAAGAACAACGTCTGAAATAAAGCCGTGGTTGAGGTTCTATCGCAATGCTTACTTAGTAGAAGAAGCATCGACATTTTGCTCGTATTATTTTGATGATCACGTGAAACGAAGTTCGATATTTGTGATCATGGTCAAGCGGAGATTATCGCCAAGACCATCCGTGATATGCTTCAAATCTTCAAGCAAGATGGCGGACCTTTTGGAAATATGTCAACGAGATATTTGGATAGTAGAGAATATGATCTTTGCTCGTTTATACGTGTTGCTCAACCGTGTTGAAGTTGCAGACATTTACATGGGCGTAGTGTCGTATTTTTCTTAGAATTCATTCCACATTATTATTATTATTGTTATTATTAACTAGGCTCAGAATATATGTTGATGTAGTTTATTCATCGAAGATGTGAAAGATCAAATCCATGATCTCTAGCTCGATATTCAAAGGTCGATTGAAAGAGGCTTCCGGTTTTGGTTTGAGGCATATGAGTGTTCGATGATTATTAGTAGAAAATATTTAATATGTACGTTTAGTCATTCTAATCGCTTTTTACTAATAATAGGTCGAAGATCATACTAACAACATTGTGAATCCGTTCATATTGTCTCTTGCCAAGGGCCTTCACTCTAATTAAGGCGTACCGTGGTATTATATAAATGGTTACAAATTTCACACATTAGAACATGGGTCACAAAGATCGACTATGAATAGTGGAGTGTGCATTAAAGGTGAAACTTATGGCATGGACACGCAAGAACTTCGATTTTATGGGCGATTATTGGAGGTTTGTGAGTTGGAATATCCTGGCTACCAACGAAGACCACAACATTGTTTAGACGCGAGTGGTTTGATCCTTCACGATTGGGTTATCAATTCATTCCGAGTACAAGTTGGTTTCGTAAATCATACGAGAAGATATAACAAGTTCGAACCGTTTATCCTCGCCAATCAAGCCATTCAAGTATACTATTGTGCATATCCAAGTTTAAAACAATCTATGAAAGAGTGGTGGGAAGTATGCAAAATTAAAGCTCGATCTAATGTGGAAGTTTCGGATGAGAGTTACTGCATCGATAGTACCTTCACTTTCAAGAGGATGCGTTAGGTTCGATTACTAATGTCGTTGTGGATGAGGACACGACACTAGTTCATCCCGATGGTACACTCATAGACATTGAAGAGACATCCGATAATGAGGATGATGAAGTTGAATTGTCGAGTCGAAGACAATCATACATCGGATGATGATGATGACGACGACGATGAATAGGGTTTGAATTTATAGCATTTTTTGTATGCACAAAACATTATGATATGCATTATTTGTGAATTTATAGCATTTTTAGTATGCACACAAAAGCGTTATGATGAAGACGACGATAATTGTCACTAGTATGCACAAGAAACGTTTTATTTTCTAGTATGCACACAAAACGTTATGATATGTATTATTTGTGAATTTTAATACAACATTTTTACATTTGTTTGCAGATGTCATCATGTAGGAGCACCAGGGTCATACGTCGCCGCCGCCACCCGCCACCTAGAAGAAGGAATGGAGCCTACTCTCACACGCCCCCTCGAGCGATGGTGGAGTGCCATCTAGAGGGGATGAAGAAGATAGCCATTGTGAATGGTATGACGTTATCTCTTTGTATGTCTCGGTTTAAATAAATTGTAGCATTCTCGATGTCTTTATTCTCAGTAAATTGTAGCATTTTGTGTCCGAGCAATGATATAGCCAGCGTGATTACTTGAGTCATTCCGTAGATTCATGAATCACAACAACTTCAATTGTAAATTGGTACCTCGAGAGTTCAAGCAGATTTATTTCGATGAATTGAAGGTTCGTGTTGTTTATAATGATAATTTATGATTCGACCTTAATTTGCATATTGTAATCATATATTTTTGCAAATATTTTTATTGGGATGATCGATGGACGAGGCCTCGGTCTACTCCCATCGATGCAGGGCAGCGAACGCTATAAAGATCTTGTTCACAAGATCGGCGGTAAAGATCGCTTAACCCACCTCCATTTATCCCCGAGCGAGATCGGGATAATTGGAAGGCATATTGGCCTGACGGACGTCCAAGAGAGGCGGCAAAGGCCCGCAGCAGCAGGATGTCCGAGCGGATGGCGCAGTCTTGGGATAGTCAAGCATCGGTGGCTCACGCCTGCACTCGAGTATCTCGAGAGATCAGTAAGCACTTGAAGTTTTAGATATAGTAAATTTATTTAAGAATCGTGATACTTGTTAATTATTTAATTTGTTTGACTTATTTATAGGCGAGAGAGCATGGAGTAGTAGTAGAAGATGTCCATGGGATGTATTCCGTATATCATGCCACCGACGACGGAGCTATCTGACGGAAAGCTCTGAGTATCGCGGTAAGTATATTCGTTAACGCAACAACGAGCATTTAATTAAATAATAATTGTATGAAATTATATTACAGAGGCAGGTTGAGAACAGGTGACCCGTTGAGCCAATCACGGGGAGTGATGAGGCAGCGCCAGATAGGACTCAAATTCTCAAAAATGTCCTTGGGAGCTCCTCAAAGAAAGAATAGGATGTTTGAGCCTGGTTCTCTATCACGGACATACATGCAGAGCGGCGTCGCCTCATTCGATTGGAGAGTGCCCACTGCTGATCCCATAGCTTATCAACAACAGATATTGGATCCGAGGCCCGATTGAAGTCGAGCAAAGCAGCGCGGCGGCATACGAGGCCGAATGCAAGTCGAGAAACAGATAGCGTCTGCAAGAACAGATTCGAGCTCGACATCGGCTCAGCAGAGAGCCTAGAGCGCTTCATGGCCAGCTCCGTTTCACCCTCGTGATATGAGCTCCGTTTCCCTCACCGCCATATTCGGGTCAGATTATGAATTTGTTAACTTATCGCATGATTTAGAATTGTTTTTTTATGGGATTGTTTGGATATTACAGTATTTTGGATTGAAATGCTTTGTTTGGATTGAAATGCTTTGTTTGGATTGAATTGGTTTATTTCGATAGTTTGTATTATATGGATTGAATTGGTTTGTTTTCATAGTTTGTATTGTATGGATGGAATTGGTTGGAATTGGTTTGTTTGGTTGGATTGTATAGATTGAATTAGATGGAATTGGTTGTTTGTATATTTGTTTGGGTTGGTTGTTTGAAAGTGTTTGTTCGTCAAAATTCAAATTGAAGTCGTAAAGTAATCGCTAATATAGCTACGGATTAAAGACGGATTAGAGACGGTTTAGAGACGGATTAACAACGTGAAATAACCGAACCAATCTGTAATCACGGCGGACTCATGCGGCGATTCTAACGACGGATTTACTTACCGAATTTTTACGCAAAAGAAAAAAACTATAATTTTAGCGACGGATTTAGTCCGTCGCTAATTAGCTGACGGATCGAGACGGATTAGCGTCGAATAACGACGGAGTAGCGACGGCATTTTAGCTACGAATCGCAGTGTGTTAATCCGTCGCTAACTACGACGGATTAGCATCGCGATTAACGACGGAATTTATATCGAACGACCGCTCGAGGTCGCGGATTAGCGATCAATTTTCCGTCGCCGGTCCGTCGCTAATTATTAGCGACGGACGTAATTCCGTACGCTAAACGCTTACCAACCGTGTTTCAAGCGACCCAAATTAAATCCGCTAATCCGTCGCTAATCTATTTTAGCGACGGATCGATAGGTTTCGACGGAAATTTCCGTCGCTAATCAATGTAATACCTCCAATATGCATAGAATATATAATAAATTTTGTGAGATTTTACCGCATGAGGAGGTTTTGCTCACAAAATTTTGATGAGGTCATATAACCACTCCTTCGAATTGTATTTCTAAGATTTGAACAATAGAAATATCATTATATATAGGTTCTAATTTGACCAAGTTTCATTAAGAAATCAATGTGGGATTGGAGAGTGCTTAGAATGCATAAAAGGAGATTTTAGAAAAATAAGAAAGAAAAATTGAGAAAATCCGCATAAGATTGAAGATCAATGTAATGTCTCCAATATATAATAGAATATATAATAAATAAATAGATAGTAATTTAAAATCATGGAACTTGTTTTAGTATAATTTAAACACGATTATCCGATAACTCCAAACATGTATTCGTGAATTTATTTGATTATATTTGACGTATTGCAACTAGGGATGTCAATGAGTGAGTTTACCCCGACGAGAACCAATAAATAAGCAATGGTTACGGTTGGATCCCACCCATTGAACACTTTGGATCCGGACCGGGACGGGACCATCAACTATGGGTCTTAAGCGGTCCGGATCCGAAAGCGGTCCGGAACCGAATCGAACCGTGAGCAGGACGAGCGGAGAACTAGAGCAGAAACCGCGCTTTATAATTTAATGTGTTATGAGTGATTTTGAATCGATATGGATAAAACTAGCTCATCGACAGCCTATTTAAACTTAAGCTCGCCAATGTATCGGGTTTTCTCGGATCGTAACCAATAAATAAGTATTGGTTCGGGAACCGATCCGCACCGGATCGGACCATCAAACTATGGATCTAAACGGTCCGGTCCAAAGCGGTCCAAACCTAACCGTAACCAGTAACCGTTGCTTTAAAATTGAATGGGAGCTAGGTAAATCCTTCTTCATAAGTCGGTTAGTTCATCCATCCGAGCTTTCGAGTCGCTCATCCGATATTGATTTTGTTGTAGACGATGAACCGATTGGAGGAAGATTTCCACCTCCCCCATTTCAACTACACCCTCACTCACGTCATTGGGTTTCTTACGCTAACGTAACCATTAAGTCGCTCGCCTCCCAAGTATCTCCTTCTTTCTTTTCCGAGGCAGGAGGCGCAAGAAGGGAAGAGAAAGGATAGTGATGCTTTCTTTCCTCTGTTCCCCTGAGCCCTTGCTAACCAATTGGTCAAACTTGCGCCTATCGCTTTGTTGAAGGATCTCATCTGTGTGTTGGACGAGTAACAATAGTCACATCAACCTCCGAATATGTTCAAGATCTCGAAATGATCTTCCGCTTACTGGGGAGAATTCGCAAAACCCGCTTCCATCGAGAATTGAATAGAGTTTTCCCGCATTTCACCGGAGAATCTAAAAGTGAGCCCGATCATAGTATATGTTAATTAATTGCAAGATTGAAGGCTTGCTCGAGCCGCCTTTGACATCAAGTACCTTGCCATGCTGGGTCTCTTTTCTAAAATATCTTAGCTTTAGTTCGCCATAGCCTCCTGCTCGGACAACCTCACGCTTCTTTTCTTCGAGAGAAGCGACCTAAGAACGCAGCACTCTTTGTCGATTCTATTTCGCCTATTGGTGAGTCTCATGTGGTACCAACCCATGGATCCATAAAGGGACATCGACGGATTCGGTGAAAGAGTCTCGCTCACGTTTATTAAGTGACAAGCCTTTATCTTAAATTCTCTTTATCGACGAGCGACATTCAATTAATTGAATTGGGGAAAGCATGAGAGTGGCCTGAGCGGAGAATGAGTCGAAAGAAGTGGTCTTTCGTAACAAGGGCTTCAATGGTTTCATTGAATTCCATGATGAATCGGGTTGTCGAAAACACTTTCTAAAGGTCACAAAGATGAGAAAGCTAAAGCAGACTTTTATTATCGCAAGAGCGAAAATAGCATCTGCTATCCTATCCGACAACATAGGAGTAGTACTTGCTAAAGCTAAAGGGTTTCCTCTCGACACGTGAAAGCTCAAAGTTTGAATGGTTCCGGATCTATCCTGATAAAATCCACCTATCGACATCCCTAATCGTAACTAAAAAAAGTAATACCAATGAACCAATCAGATAGTTGGAAGAGTTTTTATGAAATAACTTTTCACATATTTTAATTGAGATTTGTATCAGTATAAAATTGGAAAAGAATCCACTACTATTTGGTGGAGTTCGGGAAGACTTTCTTGCAACCTATGAAACTTCATATATTATCAAATGAAAATGTTGGACAACTAAAGTTCAACAAAGATAAGAGGATTTATATAGATGGGAGACTATTGTAAGATATTCGAAACATAAACAAAATTAATATGACTGAACTAGTGGGACTGTGAGATCATTCCATTCTATAAAATTGTCAAGTCATTTTTTAAGTAATAATAATACATTTAAGTAAAATATTAATGGATAACTTTGCACTTAAAAGTAGGGTTGCTCACATTTTAAAAACAAACCTTCATGTCTTGAGCTTGAGATTATTTTGATAACGAAATACAAAAATTCAAACTATATCAGATAAATAATCTATTTATACAGTTTGAAAAATAAAACAATATTCCGAACCCAACAACAATAATTTTACAAAATAATTTCCTACAAAAATATTTTGCAATGTGCAACGAATTAATAAAAAATAGTGTTAGTGAAAATACCGAAAGAAAAGGAAAAGGAAAAGAAAAGAAAAAAGGTTAAGGGAGAAACCTCGCTCAAGACCCAGGAAGCCGGCGACAGCCATCAACACATACAGAGAGAGAGAGAGAGAAACTGCAATGGCCGGAAAATCAGCTGCTGTGGCTCCGACATATTCGCCGTCGACCGGTCAGCGTAAGAAGAGGCCGCCGTTTCAAACCGACTCTGAATGGGTTCGACCCGACGGCCGCGGCCTCCACCAGTGCCGCCCTGCATGTACGTATCGTTATTCGCTACACCCCTTTCTTTATTTTCTATGTCAATGTCCCAATTTTCTCGCATAAGCTTTCTGTAACGTATTTTGAGCTCTGCTTCTTCTTTATTTTTCTTTTATTTTTATTTCTTTTTATTTTTTTTGGGGGTGGGGGATTTTTGAAATGGTTGTTTGTTTATTCTGCTTTGGGATTCATCTGAAGTGGATGTGCATGTGCCAGGGTTTTCAGTTACTAAATAACATATGCAGAAATCTGCGATGATAGAGTTTACTATGAAATTGTATTCTCTTCATTGTTGGTATAATGCTTTGCTGTATAACGTAATTTTTTATTTTGAATGTGCTACGATGGTATTCTTGTTGGTTGAAGGTTCTAATTCTCCTAGTATTTGGTTTTATTCATCCGAGGTCGATACAATAAAAAATGTACATGAAAAAGGAATGAATGCAGCTGCAAGGTTATTTTTGGTCGTTGAGGGAGTTCAGAATCTCATATAAGATCAATTTCATTTCTTATAATTTGCTGGACTGTTGGAAAGTGTAGAGCCTGTCTAAAATGAAATTGCATTTGAGAATTCGAATACAAATTTCACCTTTCATTTTGCACTATTTGGTTTATACTTAGCAATTTGTTTTCCCCTTAAGAAGCAGATTTATCCTGACCTTGTTTGTTCTTCTGTCATGTTTCGTGGTGAGATGTGAGATATTGTTGTGTTTGCAGTTCTTATTTCTCTCATTCCGTTTGCTTGCCCATTTAGTTGGCATTCTTATACTGCCTAAGCAGATATGTTTAACATTATAAAACTAGCTGCTAAAAGTTCTAACTCTATTAAAATCATGATTTGATTTGTTACAATTTCAATGCTCTTTTATGCTTCTCTGTGCCTTTTTTAATCTTTTGTTGTCTATGCCATTTGTAAGTTTGCTTTCAATATTCTGGAGTATAGTTTACATCATACTCTTATGTTATTATTTATTGGCAACCATTGTGCTTAATCTTGCAGTTTTAAAGACTGGGGCAGTGAATTCTGCCTCGGGGTCTGCTTATGCAGAGTTTGGAAACACCAAGGTCATTGTATCTGTGTAAGTACATGCTTAATCTGATAGATGGCACTTTAACAGTTATTCAATAATCTTCACATTAGTTTTCAGTGGGAAGGATGAGAAAAGGTTTACTCTTAAAAAATGCGAAAGTTTTGGAAGATTTCTTTAACAGTTTGTCGTTGTGGCAAATTTGAAATATATATGTCATTTTATCTGTTTCACGTTCATTAGGTTTCTTCATGTTGCTCCAAGCTTAAAAAATTGCATAAATATTTCAAATATTGCCTTCTTGTCTGATGTCTCTAGGTACTCACCTTGATTTTTTCTACTGATTTTTATCTCTTCATGAAGGACCATTCATTTATCTCTTCTTTTTTGCCAACTTGATTTAAGATCCCCCTAAGAAACTGCTTTATTGTCCTCTGAATTCTAGATATCTGCTTTGGAGTTTGAAACAGATAGGCGTGATGCAAACACTTGAGATAGATGTAGAGTTTTTGGTATTTACAGTGTGTTGGCAAGGGGCTGGAAATTACTAGATGTGATTTATTCTTTCCACTTCGGAATTCCTACAAGATATCATCCTACTATGATGGAGCATGCTGAAATGTTGATTTTCCAATTTTTTCATTCAGCTTTGGTCCAAGGGAAAGTAAGAAAGCTATGATGTATAGTAATGCTGGGCGTTGAATTGTAATGTCAATTATACAACTTTGCTTCTCCCGTTCGTGGTCAGGTTAATAATCTTCCTTTTCTGTGATGGTGTTCTATCTTTCCTTGTTTCCTCTCTGTACTCTGTTACTTCTCTATGTATCTGAATTCTGAAATTTATGCTGATTGTCGCCCAGACTCCAGAAACTAAGGATCTTTCCTCAATGCTCCACAAAGCTCTGGAGGGCGCCATTATACTCAAATCTTTCCCTAAGACGACTGTTGATGTCTTTGCTTGGTATTGGAATCTGGAGGAAGTAAGTATTAACTTTGAGCTGCTTTTGGACAAACTACTTTGTTATATGTGGCACACTCTGGTGCTTCTGGAAGCACCGTGCATCCGCCTTTAATTAAATGCTAATTGTGATGAATAAACCCTGATTGGGGATTAATTAATACACCCTAAAGGAGGATTGATGAGCCCTAATTAGATCTAATTAAGGTGGATGCACCTTAAATCGGATGCACACAGTTTTTGCCTTTTGTTATTCATTCAAGAACAAGAACTAAGGGATCAAAGATCAAAGTAATTTATTTGATTTTGTTTTCTCAAAACAATATTATTATAGTTAATTAAGATGCTCGATTAGAGTTTCATGCCAATTCTCTCTGTCTCTTGCCAACTGTTGAATTATATTTCATGATTTTTAGATTATTCGATGGTATTCACTGCTAAGACATATTCAGAGTAATGCTTGCAATGCTCACAAGAACCATATATTGATCGTCTCAGGTGATCTTCCGGTAATCACGACATGTGCCAGTCTTGCGCTTGCAGATGCAGGCATCATGTTGTATGACATGGTTGCCTCTGTTTCTGTGGTATGAATCACCTTTTTTCCGTATATTTCTGTGATTGTGCATGTCGCTTTCTTCACTTCATATTAGTTATATAGGATCAAAATAATCCATGAACAGTACCGCCATAATTAAATCCTAATTGTGATTAACAGATCACATGGGGATTAATAAACCCAAATGGGGTTCAATGAATTCTAATTGGATTTAATTAGGGCGGACATCTGGATGCACACAAGTTTTGCCAAAATTAATCTCATACATTCATCTGATTAGTTCTGTAGTCTTCAAAGATACAAATTTCAACAAATTTTATATGCTATACTTCTCATTTATCATATTTTACCATTTTATTATGTCGATCCACAGTCATGTATCGGGAAGAATTCCTCATAGACCCTGTGTCAGAAGAAGAAAGCCATCAAGATGGGGGTATAATGATCACTTGCATGCCATCACGTAATGAGGTCACAGATGACTGTTACCGGAGAGTGGTCGACAACTAAGATAAACGAGGTATAGAGAAACATGTCCAATTTATTTCTCTATCTGCAAACTGCAGTTTTAATTTACATAAGCCTTATTAGGATCGAGTTCTACAATAATAATAAAAATAGTTTATGATCATTGCAAGATGCTGCCTAGATAGAAAAGACTTGTTTTACCTTCTTCAACTTGATATTGCTACATATCACAAAATCATAGAAAGAAACTACGATGGTCATAAATGAAAGCAAAGTGATGTTTGCAGGCAATGCAGTTATGCCTTGATGCTTGTTCAAAGCTGGGAAGATCATGAGATCATGTCTGAAAGAATCTGCTTCGGCTCCACAGGATTAGGCACACTCTTCCTCATCGTACAGAAAATTATATAAATATTTCATTTTCAACATCAATTTTGCTGCTCGCTTTTGGTCAGAAAATGTTGACCTCATTTATATTTACAGCATTCTAGTTTTGTTCAAACCGTGAATTTTGATGATGTTTTGTGTCCTTTCCTTTGACTAAGTGATTGGGTAAGCTTATTTTAGAGAGCTTATAAGATGTTTCAAGAGCTTATAAGAGGTATTCAAGTGCTTATAAGTTGTTAAAGTGTTTGGATAATTAATCTTATAAGCTAGAGAAAGAATCATGAGTTAGAGAGAAAATCATAGTTAGAGATAAAATTGATGAGAGGTGAAGTTGATAGTGTATGTAGAAAATAACGAACTATAATAAGGTTATTTTGGTAAATTCATGATTGCTTATAAGTTTATGAAAAATAAGTTAGAGTTGATCAAATTATTTTAGGAGAGCTTATATGTTGTTGAGCTTATTTTCATACTTATAAACTGCTTAGGAGCTTATTTTGTCAAACATTTCAGAACAACTTATGTTCCTAAACAATTTTATAAGCATTTAAAGAAACTTATAAGCTCAGCCAAACACTCTCGAAGTTTTAAAGATAATTTTATGTCTAACCAAACTCTCAAGTCTGGTTGAATTTGGCAAAGATGGATGTGGTGATGCATATAGATGATGGTGATGATGATATCAGTTTTCTAAATGTGCAGGCCAGGCCGTATATACTAATCTATCTGCAGCCCTTAACTTTGCAATCAATTGTTTATGTATTCTTACATCTTTCATTCGTTCTGCATTTCATTATTTTTCTTATCCACTTGATCGGTATTTATACTTACTATTAAGAGAGAGAGAGAGCATTTAATGTTATGACGGTGGGAGCATATACCGTGTTGTCCATTAGGGAGCAAGGGTTTTAAATGGGGTCACTTAACACGCTGTAACTTGGACCAACTCCCAGTTATCATCAAATCGTCACCTTCAAATTACTAGAATATTCCAAGTTGCACTCTCCAAATAGCATATTATTATTATTAGAGATGTTAATTTGAACAATCAACTTTTCTGTTGTTTCCTGCAAACTTGGCTGCAACATTGAACATATTTTCAATCGATTCAGAAATATCACAATCAAATTATCTAATTGACTTAATTATACATTAAAATAATAAATTAAGTATGAGGTGAAACATTTTTACAATTGGGCAGGTGTATACATTTTGATAAAATGAATATTTAAGTTTATACTCTCTGTTTTTGTTTAAGTGTCATTTTTCAATTTTTTAATAAATGTTCCAGTTTGTAATTTGATAGCAAACCTGTGATATACTTCTCATATTATCCTTATTTAATATTTTGAAATTTGATAATTAGTTAGTTGTATATATCTATCATAATAATTAATGAGGTTATAAATGTAAATTTCTATTTTCTTGGTATGATTAATTTGAGAGTTGAGACACTTATAAAAAGATGAAAGTAGCAGTTTCTATCGAGGATGTCAATCGAGCCCGAAATTCATAGGTTGATCCGAATAGACCGACAATCCGATAGGGTTAGAGTTAAATTTTCTAGACCGAGAAAATTCCACCACAAATATCCAAGAACAAATAACCCGACAACTCGATAGGGTTTGTCCAAAAGTAACCCTAACGTGAATGGGTTGGTCGAAAATCAAGTAGACTAATTTGATTAATTGAAATTTTTCTTTACATAGTTTTTAAACTTCATTATTTGTTTTTAGAGTTAGTACAATAAGATTTTTTTCAAATATTTGTAGATTGTGTTTGGTAAATATTTAAAAGTTATCATTTCACTTCTTTGTTTTTGACACAAACGTTGAATACAAAATATTTGTTACAAAAATATGATTATAAAGAAAATATATTTAATTTTTCTTAAGCTTTATGATCCGATTAACCCGAAATCCCAAAATTTAGAATTATGATTGAAAATTTCTAATCTGAAAAGATACCAATCCAAATGATCCAAATTGAATAATCCAATAATTCTAATGGATTGGACCGATTGACACCCTAATTCCTATGCTATTATCATTTGATTTTTTGCAAATTAACTCCTATTCTACCAGGAAAAAGTCGGAAACGAAAGTCCAAACGGCCGACTCGAACTTATTCTTGTATGTGATAGTCGCTATTCAAAATATAACGTTTTTAGTCTAAGATCTATTTTGTTTTTTCCTAAAATAAGCTATTCCACCAATCATTTCTAGTAGATCTGTACTTGTGTTCTACGGTCCTGATGCTGTGAAAACCACGCCCTTCTTTTATGGGGAAGAAAATCTTAATTAAAAAGAATATATATGTGGCAATACACCATTGGCTGGAAGTCCAATTCAGTCAACTCCTCGGATCTTTACAAAAAATTCATTTAAAAATTTCACTATAACTGAACATTAATAAACTCACAACCTCCACCCCACTCTGACCCTTCTCTAGTCTGGACTATACCACTGAATCACTTTCTCTCTCACACATACACACTCACATATACATACGTTCATCGTATATGGATTCATCACTTAGTACATTGCCATAAATTTGATTCATTAATTTATTTTATTTTCCATATTCATGCTGTCATCTCCTTTAGAAGAAACAATAACTGATGAACTTCTGGGGTGGAAAAACGAGATATGGAGATTATTTGTAATCAATCCTCTTAATTTAGCATCCATTTATTTATCTCAAATTTTCTTTTCTTTCTTATTTGTTTTCGTCTTTCAAATGGAATAAAGCAAAAGCGACAGAGAGATGATCAGCAGCGTGCCTACTCTGAAGGGATGAAAGGAATCATTTTTTGCAAAATTCTTGTAAGTCTCCCCTTTTTTTTCATGTCTTGAATATTTTATTATTTTCAGGGATTAATTTTTTCATTTCTGTTCATCCTATGATTCCCTGTTTGTGTTGTCTAAGTCAATCAAAATCTTGACATTTGAGTGCTCATTTTTTTTCTCCCAATTTGTTGGTATGAATTTCTTTGACTAATCTAGTTGAACTAAAGCATTAAAATTTGGGGAGTTTGACATAGTAGTTGTAAGGGGTTTCAGAATTGACAAGAATTATAGGAAATTCAAGTGCCATTAGTCACATGTTTGACCTGACTTCATGTCTGAAAAGGCAAGAAATAAGAGGGCTTAATACACCATATGTTCAAAGTTGAAAAAATTGCTTTCAATTTCTTCACATGAATTCTTCTGAATGAGAGCTCTTTTTCATACTGGTGGATATGAATTCATAGGCAATCTCCTTCTGCCAGCTTTAGCCCTAACTTGAGCCAAGTTCTTGCTGCTGGATGCCGTACAGATCAAACCTATTTATTCGTAGCAACAGACAAAGTTTTGGTGATCGAAGAGCCAAGCCATGGCTTATACTAATTCGAGATCTGTGAGTGTGTTGCATTAATCTTTTTATTCTTTAAATTATGATCAAATGTTGTGAATTAGTTAACTGTTCGATAGTTGAAGAGGGCTTGAGTTTGTAATGATATTGATCTTGCAGATTTCAGGATGATGTTCAATTTGGGAATTTCAACAGTGACACCTTGTTTAAGGTACACTACAAGATTGATGGAACACGGGTGCCAGAGTCGGGCCCAAGAAGGACAACAAGGGTGGGAAATCATTGAAAGCCAAGGTGCTATCGCGTGTCTTCTCAGAGGACTACGAGAGGGTGAAGAAGAGGATCTTGGATCCTCGAGGGCGTGCAATCCGTAGATGGAACAAGATTCTCTTAGTGGCTTGCTTAGTATCTCTGTTTGTCGACCCCTATTCTTCTACCTTCCCGTGGTAAGGCAGAATCTCTGCATCGACATAGATTCACCTGAGGTTGTCCTAACAATCATAAGATCATTAGCAGACGCCTTTACGCCATCCAGATTTATGTAAGGTTTCACACTGCTTATGTGGCGCCTCCTCTCGTGTTTGGGAGAGGGGAGCTCTGATAGACTCTAAGAAGATTGCCTCGAGGTACCTATGGAGCTACTTCTGGCTTGACGCAATCTGCGCCTCTCTCTCCCACAGGTTTGTCAAGTAAAGTAACTCATTCTTCCTCGCTCCTTTGTATATCAAAAGGAAGGCTTATAACTCTGATTGACACTGTAGCCACGGGCAGAACCAGGGGTGCAGAGAGGGCACCAGCACCCCCCCAAAAAAAGCAACCAACCAATATATAAAAAAGAACTAGTAACCTTATATTTTGAACTTTTTCTTTTTTAGCTCCTCCTAAATTATTTTTCTGCATCCGCCCCTGATTGTAGGTGCTGATTTGGGGGTTTATTCCAAGCCTACGAGGATCAACAATGACAAACACCAAGAATGTGCTTAGGTTCATAATCATATTCCAGTACATTCCAAGACTTTTTCTTATGTTTCCTCTCTCCTCACAAATTGTCAAGGCTACTGGTGTTGTCACAGAAACAGCTTGGGCTGGAGCTGCTTACAATCTCATGCTATACATGCTTGCAAGCCATGTAAGTACACATATATATAGAGAGTTTATGAAATTGTTTAGAAGAAACAAATGTGACAATTATTACATCATTTGGATAGGTTTTGGGGCTTCTTGGTATCTTCTATCAATTGAGAGGCAAGAAGCTTGCTGGAGGCATGCCTGTGACCTTGAAAGCCCGTCATGTCTATACAAATACTTCGACTGTCGAGGTTTATGGAGAGCGGAAGAAACGCGTGGTTCTTGTCCAGCAATGTGACGAATCAGTGCAGTCCGGATAAAGGCCGTTACCCTTTGGCATCTACGGGATGCTGTGTCTTCGACGTCACATCAGCGAGCTTCTTCAATAAGTACTTCTACTGCCTCTGGTGGGGCTGAAGAACCTTAGGTTTAAACGCTCGCTTTCTCCAACTCTTCGAGTTTCATTATTTTCATGCTTTTCTAGAGCTCAAAATGTATGCTCCTTGATAGTTATAGAATGATTTTCATTGATTGTATTGAAAGTTTCCAGTTGCACTATCAATGGCCTTGCACCGCCCGGAAGCAAAAACTAGTATATTGAATATGGGATTGGGATTTGTGATTTTGCAGTTCTCTGGGGCAGAATCTTGCTACCAGCACCTATATTGGCGAGATAAGCTTCGCCATCGTTATGGCGACTCTTGGTCTGGTTCTGTTTGCGTTGCTCATCGGAAATATGCAAGTAAGACCGATAAAGATTACTTTTTTCGTCTTTTGCTTATTTTTTCCTTTAAGATTTTCAAGATCAATAGACAAAGTCATGTGATTCTTGGATCATGATTTCCTTATGATTTTGCAGACGTATCTTCAATCGACAACGGTTAGATTAGAAGAGGAGAATACGAAGAACGGACACGGAGCAGTGGATGCATCATCGGCAGCTGCCTCAGGAGTTGAGGCAGTCCGTGCAAGTACGATCAGTACAAGTGGATCGCGACGAGAGGGGTCGACGAGGAAGTTCTGCTCAGGGCCTCCTCTCGATCTCCGACGCGACATCAAGCGCCATCTCTGCTACGATCTTGTCCGACGGGTTCGACCAAATAAACCTTCAGACTCTATTTCCTTCTAGACTATTTTGCTAGATGGTGGAGCCGGGAGCTCGAGCTCCCCAATCCTTTTAAAAATCACAAATTTAGAGGTGTCTTTTAATATATAAATAAATAAATAACTATTTTAGCACCTTTGTAGACTTGTAGTTGATTTTTAATCTCTCTTCATGCTATATTTTGGCTCCACCTTTGCAGTAGTAATAGTTAGCATGCTAGACTACGTATAGTCAGGCGGATGCAGAAAAATAGTTTAAGGAAGCTAAAATAAAAATTGCTGGTGACGAAGGGTCCTAAAATAATTTATTTTTTGAAAAAATATTAAATGTAAGGGTTAAAAAATAGAAATTGGTTGGAGGTGTAGTTTAGGTGCTAAACGGAATTTGGTCTCTTATTCCGACAGGTCCCCTCTCGACCAGATGGACGAGAGGATGTTGGATGCAATATGCGAAGGCTGAAGCCCGCTATGCACGCAGGCACGTGCCTATGTGCGGAGGGCGACCCGTGAATGAAATGTTATTTATTATACGGGGAACCTCGATTCCTACACCACGAACGGCGGTCGGACCGGGTTCTTCAACTCCTGCTGCATCGGCCGGGGGACTTTTGCGCGAGGAGCTCCTGACGGGCTCCCACCCACGCCCGAGTGTCATCCTCCGTCATCCACCCGAACCGTCAAGGCAATATCGGAGGTGGAGGCATTCGCCCTCCAAGCGGAGGATCTCAAGTTCGTGGCAGCCCAGTTTCGGAGGCTGCATAGCAAGCAACTTCGGCATAAGTTCCGGTTCTACTCTCACCAATGGCTTGGGCCGCCTGCTTTATTCAGGCAGCGGCGGCGGTACAAGAAGCGGAGGAGTGCGGCGAGCTCCGGCATTGGAGGTCGGAGAAGACGACGAGCCGCTGGACGAACCGGCTGTTGAAAAGGAAATGCATGTTTATGCGGCGAGATTGGCAAGTAGGAGAGTTGTGAAGCATCTCGAGACATCGACTCGGTTCGAGTAACACGACCGGTTCGCTGCAGGCCGACCGAACCGGACTTTTCGACCGTTGAGGATGAGTAGTTATTGAGAAATGTAAAGTTGAAATTGTCCGTTGAAATATGTGGATTATTTGACATTTTTCTTTTTATATATGTATAATGTCTTCGGTTAGAGTGGATTGAAGTGCCGTTGATGAACTTGTGAAGGATAGACGAATGCTAGTTAGTTTATGTAATATCCCGCAGCTTTTAACGCTTAATTACGATAATATAAATCGTAATTTAGGGTTTAGCCTCGATAATCGAAACCTTAATTAGTCAAGGCTCGATTTTGACTAAGCATAATTTGTAAAATTAAATCAACTATGACAAATCTGGTTCGATGGCTTTTCCACTAACCACAAAGATATAGGACTCTATATTTCATCTTTGGTGCCATTGTTGGAGTGATGGGCACATGCTTTTCAAGATCGATTAGTATGGAATTAGCACGCCTCGCGATCAAATTCTTGGTGGGAATCATCAACTTTATAATGATAATTTCTATATGATATTCATCGACACTAGTGAATTAAAGAATATAGTTTAATATTCCTTCGAACGTATTGTTCTAACGTTGGTTAAATTCGACACTTGATCTTACGATATTTTAAGCATTGAAGCTTAGAATTTGAATTCTTATTATTATAGGAATGAATAAAGTTCTTACAACTTTATTTTGGACATTTTAGAGATGATTCGATTACGAGTGTTTTGAGACGCTTTGAGCGTCTACGTTTTGAGACGATTCGATAACTTAGTCAAATGATCATGGAATTATAATATTTAAATTCCTATGATTATTTTATGATATAAGAGCATTATTTATCATCAAAATAATGCTAGAGAATTAAGGAATCAAAATTGAACTATTGAAGCTAATTTCGAAAACCCCGATTTTGAAATTAGGTTTTATGATTTAAAATTGTTCTAAATATTTTTCTATGATTTAATTCATCATCTAGAATTTATAATATGTCACATAACTATGTATTATCCATTTGATACAAGAAAATAAAATGTTTAGTATATAGTACCCAATTTAGAAAATTGGATTTTTAGCATTTATTAATTTTAATTGTTATCCAATTGATAATATATGATAATTATTATATTAATATGATATTATTAGGGATATGATGAGGTGTATTATCAACTTGCACATGTGGGGAACACTTGTGCCATAAGTCCGAAATTGTCGACATTTTATGATATATTTGATAAATATCACGCTTTAATTAATGTGAGGATAAGATATGATATTATCATGATATTAGGTGTAAAGTAGAAGTTGTTATCAAATTGAACAAGAACCTAAGGTTGGATCAAGGAGGCCGAAAATATCGAAAGAAATAAAGGTTGGAAGATTTAATTTCTAACATTGAAATATATATAATCATAGTTGAAATTGTTGACTTTTCAAATGTGATCTTATTATATAATAATAATATAGTATATGATATGAAAAATATCCTAAGGTATCCTATATAGGACATGGCGAAATTACACACATATGCTATAAAGTTATAATTTCTATTTTATGACAACTATGATACCAAGTATTAATTAAAGGATAAGATGACATATTAAAGTGTATTAGATAAGATTAAAAATTTTGTCCTACACCATAAGGAGTGTGTACGAAAAGTATGACTTTCTAAGCAAGTGGATAAGTCATCATTTTATGTAATTATTGATAAACAAGTGGATTAATTCTATAAATATGGGATAAGATCCAACACCTCCCATTTGAAACCCTAAGTACCGAAAAGGAGAAAAATAGAGAGAGCTCACCTTGTTCATCCCAAATCTTAGACAAAACCTTCGCCGCTTAAAATCGACACCGATTAAAAGGTTAGAAATCGCACGAGCTTTGTATACATGTTGAATTTTCGATTTTCATCCATTAAATCTTATGTTATAAGCTTAGTTCATTTATGTTGAAATTTTCAAAATCATGTTCATATGCTAAGTGTTTAGAAATTATGTTTATATGATGTTCCTAAGCTTATATTATGATTTTAATACAAAATCAAGCATGATTATTAAAAATTCATATTGACCGAAAACATGAGTACTATATGTTGATGAACATGATTTTTAATTGTTGATTTGAGCATGAAATAATGATCTATGGTATTAAATATGCTTATATGATTTTATGTGAAATTTTGGAAAACAATAGTATATATATTTATAATTACCGAAAGTTTAGAGAAAAATAATATGATGAGATATAATTCATGATTTAATGATATTATAGCATATTAATGATGTAGATTCATAATATAGTGTTGTATGAATTTATTGGGTTTTTAAAAATTAATTTGACCTAAGTCATATTTTAAAAATATGACCTTAGGCTATTTCAATGAATAATTCATAATTGATAAAAATTATGTTATAGTGATGATATATGGTGGTGATTATGTGTTATGTGATTTAATTGGAATTTTGAAAATGTTTAGTATGTTTTCAAAATTACGAAAATAGTATGATGAAATTAAATGGTGTATAATTTTCTATGATCAATATTATTACATATTATTGATCCTATGTTAATTTAGTGTGTTATGTGAATTTATGAGAATTTATGCACAAGTTTTATATAATTACTCAAAATTACCGAAACTATAAGTTATAGGTATTAATGTTATAAATTTATTTTATAGGTATAATCACATAATATGTTCTAAAATGATGTTTTAGACATACTATGATTTTATGTGATTTTAGAACATGAAATATTATGTTTACGCCAAAATATTTGATTAAGTGACGTAAGATTAGAAATAAAGTGCTATGTGCTAATTTAATCATATTTATACATATTATTGAGCATGATTGTTGGAAACGTGAATAATCGAGACTTATGATATTAGGATTGAAAATCGATTTAAGTTAAGAATTTTATATATATATATATATATATATATTCGAAATATATATACTTATTAAAAGTCAAATGATGACTAAAGTCAAAATGTTGACCAAAGTCAAAATGTTGACTAAAGTCGAAATATTGACCAAAGTCAAAATATCTGAAATCGTTAGTATGTGATTAAAGTGACGTGATACGTCTAGTAGGAATCGATTTACGTTGATCGATATGCTAAGACGTATAAGGCGTCTCAATTGGTTAGAAAGAATTCGAATATTGATAGTTTTCGACATTCTCGAAAAACGTGACCAACGATTTAAAGTAGTTTCACGTCAGCGGACGTGAACTTGAGCATTTACGACGAGAAAGGAAATCGTTGAAGGACCTAGTTACGAGGTGGGCTTTACTCAAACCGATTTATTTATTTTGCTTTCAAATGAAAAGTATTTATTTACAAAGCTTTCATTGAGAAATGATTATGAACTGTTATTCAATTACCCGCCCAAATGTTTATGTTTTATATATGGATCCTATCAAGGTGTGGGCAAGCACACTATGAAAGAGATACGCTTGTCGGGTCGCTCCCAACTTTATAGAAAATCGATATCGGATCCTACGCCGAAGGATTATATCCGCTAGGATTAACGTGGTACACCATAAGTGATCGTGTGCTTGAAAGCAACATCTTCAACGGTCACAACGATCGTGGAAGGAGGCCTCCTTCTACGGCGTGAATGTAATCATGAGAAATTATTACAGAGGATACGGATCATACATACGTAAAATGCCCGGTCAGCGATCTTTTGAGAAATGATAAAGTGTTTTGGTAATCACGAGTTATTTCAACTAAAATCCTCGTGTTTTCTTGAGGCGTGTAATTTAAAGAAAGTATTTTGGCATGAGTCCACTAAGTGCATTCTTGTACTTACCTTGCATGTTGTTTTAAACGCGCAGTGCTGAGTGACGATGGATGGCAAAGTGAGTAGTCGAGTCTTTTGTCGCGATATAGTATAGCCTTGAATTCACATCGTCATATGTGAAATTCACATGTTTCCATTGCTTGAAACACTCGTTATATTTTGAATATTGAAGCATATCACCTTCGATCGCCGACCCTTTTGTCAATGATCCGTTGGTCTAGTTTGTATGTAATACGTTGTGTGTTTATCTCTAATGGTTTGAAGTCTTATGAGTTTGGTCGTCGCTTCCTTTACAATTCGTATTCATTTATCATTAAGTCCTTTAATCTCCATTTCGAATACACCTCTCGCTAATCCGTTACTTTGGATTGGCGGGTCATTCTTATGCAGTTTGTGTTTGCGTGTTTTGAGTTAATGAGAATTGAGAAGATCGGAATGATAATCTATTATATCTCATTTTAGTGCAAATTAGACGTAATTGTCAATTTCGATGGGAATCACTTTACCGTGATTTATAATTATTTTATATTTTTATTGGCGAATGATTTTACTATTCGGCCTCGCCTCAAAATCGTATAATAATACTCGCTAATTAACTTAACCTGGAATTTATAAATATAAGTCGTTACAATAATTAATTATCCATCATAATAATAACCCAAATATTAGAAAGTTTAATACTAATAATAAATAGAATAAATAACAAAAGATTAAACTAGAGAAAATTTCTTGTACATATCGATGAATATTTGAACCTCGCTTAGAACTTATATACCCGCTAACTCAAACCCAATTTGAAAATGACTTTACTATATGTTCTCTTCTAATAATACCCGCTAACTCAAACATATATTATTAGAACATGTGGAAGTTTTAAATATAAGTTATTACAATAATTTATTATTTATCTCAATAAAACTCGAACATTACTGAATAAATAATAATAATAATATCTCCCTCCGTCCAATTTAATCACACTTGCCAAATTGGTATGTCCAACCAATCATACACATGCCAAAATGGCAAAATTAAATCCATTAATCTACTCTTCTCTCCAATCATGTCTCCATATTCTACCTCTCTTTCTCTCAATTCTATTTATCTCTCTCCTACTTTATTAACATTAAATCTTGTGGGACCAACATTAAACCCTTAACCCATTTTTTCTTAATATTTGTGCAAAAGTGTTGTGCTAATCGCCTAGGACGGAGGAGTATATATATAACTTAGCTTCTTTTCACTCCATTCCATTCATATGATATCTTAGTAATTATCTCCATCTTAGTTTTCTAAGAGTGATAATATCCACATATACATATTCTCGCTTCAAACTCAGATAGTATTAGTAGTAACTTAAATCCAAGACTATTGTTTAAAATGAATCATGCAAATTATGTCTTTTATTAGATTTTCAATTGGCAAAATTTCATGAAAAATGATGTGCAATTCAAATTTTATATTTTATTTAGATTTTAAATTGATAAAGTCTAATACTCTCTCGTCCACAATAAGTATATCA
Organism: Salvia rosmarinus; assembly: GCA_036937905.1. Lineage (NCBI taxonomy): Eukaryota > Viridiplantae > Streptophyta > Magnoliopsida > Lamiales > Lamiaceae > Salvia > Salvia rosmarinus. Next base: position 63,868 of record JAODLM010000658.1, read on the forward strand.
CTTGTGATGCATGAATTTTAATAAAATTATTAGTGAGTTTTGTTTGAGTGGAGAAATGGTCATATCGTGTAAAGTTTTGAGTTGTAAGAATGATTTTTCAGAATAATGAATGATTGTGAGGTTAAAAATAAAGAATTGATGTTCTAAAAGAAAAATGATATACTTTTGTGATCGCCGAGATAAAAGAATTGTGATACGCTTATTATGGACGAAGGAATACATCTTTTATTTTAGCTTTGAATTATTAAAGTCTCATGAAAAATCGATGTGGATTAAAATTGTATCCTTTTATTTAGGTTCAAATAGTGAAGTCTCGTGAAAAAGAGTAATGTGGGCTCTGAATTTATTTTTAAAAAATATACAAAATATTCCTTTTATTTAAATTTTCATAACGAGTGTCATGAAAAGTCGATGTAGACTTTAAGCATCTTTTCATTTAGGTTTTAATTGATGAATTATCATATAAAAAAGAAATCAATGTGAGTTTTGAATTAAGGATTATAACATTTGGATTAAAATACTATTTGTTCATGTCCTAAATTATAATAGTACCCAATAATTACTCAAACATATATATTGGTAGGCCTTAAATTGTAATTAAAGCGGTCATGTATTAAAATAATTTTTATTAAATTAAATTGATGATGCAATTTGAGATTTAAATGATATTAATCTCAAGTCTCAATCACCCAACCAATTAAGTGAAGTTTGACATTTAAATTGCAATTCTCTCAATATTATAATTAACTTCAACCTAGGATTCCCCAAATGTCAAAATCTAGATACTCTACTATTTTTTTTTTTTTGAGTAGAGCTACTCTAGCATCCTTTAAATCAAAATGTCCCAATCTGGCAATCCAACACTTTTAGCTGTGTACAATACAACAAAGCTAAATTGCTCGTTCCTCTCTTACAACCTTATCCCCTTCAACGAGTTGGAGACTCATGAGTGCAAGAACTTTAATTTCTCGAATTTTGACATATCAATTTCTCATAAATTCATGGATGAAGGTCAGCGTTTCAATCGTAGAAAATCCTTCCTTATATATCGTGTTTATTTATTATTTACGTACAATTTATTCATGACGATTATACTCGACACATATTGATATTGTTGAGTTGTTACGCCCTCAACCCAACCCAACCCCACCCCACCCCCAACCTCTCATTTGTTAAAATCAAAAATAAAAATAAAATGTAAAAACATATTTTTCTTTGAATTCATCCTACAAAAATTCTCCAATTCTCAAAGGAATCCAATCACCCAAGTATGTGAATAAGACTAAAACTCTAAGGTGGTAGAAGTAGACGTGAGAATGAAAAATTCTCAATCTTATGGCTCATAAAATTTTAAAATGGAATATTCATTACCATGAATATAAGATTAGTCATTCATCCTCCCAATAATATGCATATTCTCATTAACATGAGATTAGCCAAATTTATTTATTTATTATAACAAAATTATTCTTATTTATATTTTATCTTAATAAAATTAATAATAACAACAATGATAAAATAATAATATTTAATAATACTATTAAATAATTATAATATTATAATAGTATTAACAATAACAATAATAGTAAAAATAATAAAATATCAAAGCAATAACAATAATTATAATAACAATACAAGAAAATAATAACAATAACAAAAATTATTATTATTATTATTATTAAAATAATAATAATATATAAATTATAGAAATTATAATTATTATGTTTATTTTATTTCATTTTTATTCATTCATTCCTTATATATACCACTCATATGAATCTCATATTTATTCCATTCATTCTATTCCATAATTCATTTCATTCTCATCTTATTTGATTTCTACGATCAACCATAACATTAGTAGGATGTTATTCTTTCAATTGGAAGAATTTTTGTAAGTGACTATCGGAGAAGATTGAGAGTATGTTGTGAAAATATAACCTTCAAGGTTGACCTTTCACATTGAAAAACAAGACTAGTACATGTCTCGCTAATCCTACTTTGGTATCCTAGTTTCATTGAATGTGAGCCCGCTAAGAAAGGCGTGCCCTGATGCTATTCCATTGTTTCTTCTTGCTTACCCATCTCTCGCTTCCCTCAAGATTGCGTATCTTGCCACCGATTACAAATCACTCATCCGAAACTACCCGTATCCCCTTTCTAGATACGCTGATGACTTGCGTAATATTATACCAAGACAAGTCGGATCTGTGTGATGTGTTAAGTGCAAAGTGGACAAACCGGAGCATTTTATTCATCGCACAATATATATCTTCAGAGAAAACATATTCGCTTGAAGACAAGAGCTCCCAACACACAACTCGATCGGTTTTGCTTGCCACAAATATTAGAATTTGTCGATTTCTTAGTGTGTCGCTACTTTATCGGACCGAATTATCCACAACACCACAAGATTCAAATATTTATCCTCGCTACAAGATGTATACCTTTTTAAATGATATTCTTGTACAAAATTGACTACCAAGATCTTCAAAGCTAAACGAAGAAAACAGTGAAAGTTCCAGTAACCATAAGTACTTAGACCAAGTGTTAGGATGGAATTGTCATTTTATTTCGATAAGGTTACTTTTGTCATTAAATTATTTATCTAGGTTTTTAATGGGTACCAAACAAACAAGGTAAACTATCTATACTTTTATATCTTATCTACCAAACACTAAAATACGATACCGATCTAATATTATCTACGATACATATCCTATCTTTATCTATCTTGACATATCTAAACATATCTACCAAACGAGCCCTTAGTGACAAGTTCACTTTCGATGCTTTAAACAGCATCTATTAATTATAGCTCCATTCTTGGTGAGGACAAATCTCTAGTAAACATCTTCAATATTTGATTCTGATTTAATTATATACTTTTTCGATTTATAGATTTTCACGATATGTGATTATACATTATAATTTAAAGCGAATGAAGTTATTGTAATTTTGGAGTACTTAAGTGGATAGTTTTATTGATAACTAAAAATAAAAATGCATGAAATGTCTACTAGAAATGAAAAGAAAAAGAAAAGGGAAAAGAGTGCCCAATCCATGGGCGAAAAGCGTATAGAGCTTTTTGGGCCCAAGACTACTGTTGATAGGCCTTGCCCATATCAGTCCGTTTTGTTTTCTTAGATCAATCCTCAAGTCAACTTTGCTATATATTTTTTTCAAAATAGTAATAAAATCTAGAAGCTAATAAAATTAGAGCTGACGAATATAGAGTATATTCAAGTTATGAACGTTATTATAATACTAAAATATCAAATTATAGTTGTTGTTGGCCTCTTGGGACTATTATCACCAAATAGTACCAATAGACTAACTATTTTGTTGGACCTATTGGTACTTATTGGTGATTATATCCCAATAGCGCAACAACTCTAATAATTGACATTTTACGTGGCATTATAATTGATATTCCTTAACTCTGGACGACATATATACGTATTTCACATCAAATTAGGTTATACATATGTCACGGCATATGTGTCCGATTCAAATAGAAGCATCGTCTAATGTATCTTGACCCGAGGCATGGTAAGATGTGGGTTTTATGTTAATAATTAATTTTGGACTAATTAATAATTATTAACTTTTCATATAATTTTCAAACCAATTCCTCTTTAGGGGTACAATGGGACTTGAACAAATTGCGGAATACTCCAAAGTCATGATAAAGAGTTTGCAAGTTACAATAATATACCAGTATTTAAATCCTATAACATTACACGAAAGAAAAGTCAGTGGCTTCAACATTGTTATTTGTCACAACTGGTTTTAGCTAAGATAACTTTTACTTTTCAATAAAAATGATAGCTTCTACAGTAAACGCAATGAGCGCTATCAACATTTGTCTTTTCTCCTAGGCATAAGTAATAAAAGAAAATTATCATAAATTGGGACAAAATTACTGTCACCATTATGCATATAGGATATTGTCAATATATATGGATAGTTAAAACTAGATTTAACCTCCGTGCTATACACGGTAATAATTATTGATTTAAATTAATAATAAAAAATTAAAATTAAATTACATCAACAATTATACAAGTATTATCATAAAATATTATAAATATTTTAATATATATTCCCTCCGTTCCATTTAAAATATTACAATCTCCCTTTTAGATTGTCTCATTACAAATTTCTCATTCGGCATTCCATGTAGAAAATAATTATTCATTCAAAAGGTTTGGACCATACCCATTTTTTTATGAATTTAACTACTATATATCTTTCTCCTAAATATCCGTATCCAAAAGAAATGACACTTTAAATGGGACGTGGGAGTATATTATAAGAAAGCAAATATAAAATATATATAACCATATCATGAAAATAAAATACACTAAATAAGTTTTTTTTAAATAACATTTATTATATATATATATATATATATATATATATATATATATATATATATAAAGTGAGCAGAAGAAGTTACAATTTTGAAAACATAACTAAAATATTTTTGTTTAGTTTACGCTATATATATATATATATATATATATATATATATATATATATATATATAAAATTTTGATAGATAAAATATAATAAATTATATATTTTGAGATAATAAAACATTACTTATATATATACACCTATTTATTCTAATTATTATAAATAAATATATTTTTCAGATATATAGATGAGAGATGGATAAAATATAAGTTTTTGTTAGTCTCGAGTCTTGATCATAATAGGTAGATATATATATATATATATATATATTTATTTGGATAAATAAAAAGTATAGAATAATAATTATATTTTTTATTTTTCCGAAGTAAATTATCTATGTTTTGTTGTATGTATTATAAGGCATACTAATATTTTTATTAGGTTGAGTAAATTGATACATTGAACATGTCTAGACGGAAAACTATAGATGATGAGCCTATATGTATATATAGTCTATATATATTATATTGATAGAGGTAAAATGTCTTTATTAAATATAACTATTTTATAATCTAAAAGCTTGCTTAAACAATACTCCATCCGTCCACCAAAATCGTTCCTTGATTTTGGTGGCGTGGTTTTAATAAATTATAATGAATTATAATTTAAGATTACGCATTGCATATTTTATGGTGAATAAAATTTTGCAACAATGAAAAAGAAGCAAATAAATGAATAAAAACAAAGAAAAAAGAGTAAAAATCTCTCCATCATAAATGAATATGTTTTGGAGGAAAAATATATGGGAATTATTCCTCTTTAATATATTTATGGATACCATTTGTGTTACGACAAACAATCCAAGATTCTATCCAATAAAAAGGCAGCAAATGTAAATTGAGTTTATATTATTCAGACGACAAGATTAGACCTAACAAATGTTCATAATAATACAATTGATGTTTGTCAATTTTGGATTACTTATACCAAATTTATTCGTATATAATTAATTTTGTGGGTCGCATAAATATTCCCAAACCGAAAAATGAAGAAAGTTTATTCTTCAGCCCACCAGAAAATCGATCTTCTAAGGACTTTATGCTAATTTGTGCCTAAAATTTCACTAGTTGCCAAAAAACTTGGCAATTTAATAGACTAGTAATAATTTAATAATGTGACAAAGAATTGATTTCCATGAAGAAAGATCCAAATCATATGAAGATGCCTCGATCGAGAAAGTCTATTTAGGTATTACACCAAATGGATATATTTATTTATTTTTATTTTTTGGAACCTGTATTACTCAAACAAACCGTCACCCAATTGAAAGGCCAATTCTTCGCGCTGACCAAGTGTTCAGCAGACCAACTAGTAATTGAAAATTATCGCGCAAGATAAAATTGAATCTCATAAATTTTATATATTGCTATTGAATAAATTGTATTTTCCTTTAGTTATTTCAGTTGTTAGCGACACGTAAGTGCTAGAAATGAGTCGTTGAACGTGTCTAGAAGTAAGCATTACATTATAATTATAGTTGTATATAACAACATGACGTATTAGAATAACTCGATTTGTGTGTTGGCTCAGTGGTAGTGGTTAAACGCCGGCGCCAAAGGTTTGCTCGTCCACCGTGACGCAAAATTCTTTAAAATTTATGTATTAAATTACCAAAAAAAGAATAACTCGATCATCACGAGTTAATGTAATGATAACTAATTTGATCTATCACGATTTTGATTTATGATATTGAAATTCTAGGTCAATAGATTGCTAGCTTTGCCTCGTTTTGATAGACCTTGGCTTCTTCAATTTGAGTGCATTTGGCACTTTTAATGTGTACATAAATGGAACTACGTTGACTTCTTCACAAAAGTAAAAGGAATATTTTAGGTTTTGACCACGAAAAATTTAATAAATTCGTCAGATAATTAATTCTAATGTTAGATTTCGATCGTAATTATTTGAAAAGAATTTGTGCGCCGGTTTATTCACGTGAATGTGATCCAATCTGCATGCCATGTGAGCGTTTACTCTCTAAAATTATCAGACTATTAAGTAAAAAGTCAATCGAAAAATTAAATGCCAATTATTTTAGAAAATAAAATAATGTTTTTTACTTCCGATCGTTTGAAAAGAAAAATAGTTGAGATATGCCCAACCTCTCGTGCCCAATAGCGTGCCCAAACGAGCTGGGCCTAACCTAATGTTGCCCTACTACGGTTACGCCCGAATAAAGGTCCCCAAACCCTAATTAAAGGCGGAGTCAAGGACACGATAATGAGGTAACAGTAGAAATCATGGGTAATAACGGTGAAATCATGGGTAATAACGGTGGAAATCATGGGCGCTTATGGTGGAGATCATGGTCCCGCCAATCAAGGGATTCATGATAAGGTTTACGCTTATGTATAAATAGGAGTTAGATTGAAGGTAAAAGGTTAGCAAATTCTTGAATACTAGAGCTCTTTGAAATACTTGCGTAATCCGATTATAGTAAACATTTCGAGGATCATCTCCTCCGTGACGAGATTCATTCTCGATCGAACCACGTAAAAGTCTTCGTGTTCTTCTCGCTTTCATAAATCTCGCACACTAGATTTATCATTGGCGCCGTCTGTGGGAAAACATCTTGAACAAAAAGTGTGTTTTCTCAATCTAATGGCAAGGACACGTGCAAATGCTAGTACGGTCGGCGATGTCGGCAACAACCGTGCAGAGAACGATCGGTGGTCACACAACGCCGGGAAAGGAGATTGCGACGCCACCAGCGGTCACACACACCGAGGGTTACATGGAGAATGCTTCCATACACCTCGGGATCGCCTCCCAGCAACGGGAAGACACCGACACCGACCTCAAGTGAGAATGGAGGTTCACCGCTCCCACGAGGTCCTCGGTCGGCAAAGGTCCGATTTCTCAACGCCAACCTTAATCAATTCCAGAGTTTCCTCAACCAGAGGACAAACGGAGCGGGCCCCTCAAGAGTGCCCGAAGTGGTGATTACAGTCAATCGAGGTCGCTTACCTCTCCGAAATAATCAACGTTCACCGCAACGCATAATGACCGCCCGATACCGTGGTTCATTCGCCTCGCATCCTCCATGCTGAGCCGTTCTCCACTCGACGTGATACCCATGTGAGTGGACGGGAAAGAAGGGAGGAAAGACGAAGTCGAACTCCCCCTCGAAGAGACGACAGACGCCGTTATCGATCTCCCACTCCCCCGGAGAGGGATGGTAACGAGCTCCCCGGATTCGACCGACACGGACGAATTATATCTCCTTTTTCAAGGGAGATTCTGGATACACCCTTGCCACAGCGATACCGGGCTCCGAATATTGCTGCATACGATGGCCTTGGAGATCCCTCTGACTTCCTATTTGCTATACCACCAACATGGCGAATCAAGGAATGGAAGATTTACATGTGTAAGGTCTTTCCCGAGGTGCTGATCTCCAACGCCGACGTTGGTTCACCCGCCGCCGTAATAGCATCCATTGCTACAAAGACCTCATGGATCGCTTCAAATGGCGCTTTTACCAAAGATGCCGCCAACAACCTTCGTCCGATGCGCACAATCCGCCAAGGGCGGGGCGAAACAATGTCGAATTTCGCCTCCATTCATCATGGAATCCTTAAAATAGATGAGAGTAACGATCTCACATCATCAACGCATTCAAGAACGGGATCCGACCGGAGCTCACGAATAAAGAGATCACCCGCGAATGTACCGTAGACAGCTAGTCGTCTTTGGACCTTGGTTGACAACTTTGTCAAAGGGGACGAGTCGGACCGGAAGAAGAGAGATTTGGGATGAGCAATGGATCGAGAGGAAGCCGTAAGATCGGGGCCGAGTCTTCAAGCAGAAGTGCGTTCGAAAGAATAAAAAAGGGCCATGAGAATCAAGGGTGGACCTCGCCAAACCTTGGTAATAACAAGCGCCTATTCAAATCCAGTATGAAATATTTGAGCTTCACATCGAGCTCTTTCAAAACCTCCTCCTATGAAAGGAGGATCCAAAAAAAATCAACAGGAAAGTATTGTGACTATCACCGTGGGTACGCTCACAATACGAAGATTGCAAGTCCTTGAGCTCATGCATTGACGAGCTCGTCGAGGAAGGAGCCGAAGAAGTACACCGCCGACTGGGCCGGTAATAAAAAGCGCAGAGGAAAAATGGAGGTGGAAACAATTGCGGACCGACCTCAACGGCAACCCGACGAAGATGAAGAGGACGAAGGTCCCAATGCAATGGAGCAGGTCTACGCTATAACCGGATGCCGGTTAGTACGACGAGGTCGTCACTTAGAAATGAAGCTCAAGGTCGACCCAGAGGAGCCGAAAACAAGCGACTCCGAGATGGAGAGAACATCGTGTTCTCCAAAGACGACCCAAGACTCCAAGATCATGCCTCACCAGACGCCATCACTATACAAGCCGTGGTGGGTAACAAGAATGTACACCGGGTCTACATTGACATCGAGCCTCCGTTAGCATCATATTCCGTAGCTGCTGGATAAACTTGATGTCGGAGGAATTAAGTGCACTCCGCACCTTCCTGGGCCATGGAGCTTTACTCAAGAGGCGGTTCAACCCGGGTATCATTACCCTTCCGGTCACCGTAGGGCGTGCTCCTGTGTCGGTTACCAAAGCCATTCAATTTTTCCCGGTCCGAGCTCCCTCTCCATACAATATTATCCAGGAAGAGATCGGTCAGATGCAACCAGGGCCGTCCGCTCCGTGTACCACCTCACCATTAAAATACCCACCCCTGGAGTGTTAAGCATCCAAAGTGACCAAACGGCGCCTAAAGAATGCCTACGAGTCTCAACCCAAGATGCGGCCTTACTCGAGCCTAGCAATTACAGAGCCTCCGAGTTGCCACCCTGGATGATCTTCGAGAATCTTCACTATACTGACGACCTAATTCTTCCAAAGTTGTCAAGGTTGGTACCCAAGGTTCACCAATATTCGCCACAGGTCATGCAGCTCCTAAGGGAATATAGAGATGTGTTCGCATGGTCTCCATTAGATATGACTGGGGTCTCGCCCAACTCATAACTCATCGTCTCAACATCGATCCTGGCTACTAAGCCGCTTCGTAAGAAGAGAAGTTTTGCCGCGAGCGCGGCCAGTCATAAGAGACAGTAACCCAACTCTGGAGGCTAAAATCCTATACGAGGTTAAATACCCAACTTGGATGGCAAATCCTGCTGTAGTTCGAAGCCGGGAGGGATGGCGCATGTGTGTCGACTATACCGACCTCAATAAACACCGCCTGAAGGATCGCTACCCCTCCCCGACATCGACAGAAGGTGGAAGCTTTGGTGGGTATGGGTCTTCGCCTCGGATTTATACAAGGGATACCACCAGTCTTAATGAGCCCGAAGACGCCCAAAAGCAGCGCTCATTATCGACTTGGTGTCTTTGCCACCGAAGATGCCGCTCGGTCTAAAAACTGGAGCTACCTACCGGAGAATGGTGGATCGATCTTCAAGGATCATATAGGAAATTGTTGAGGTCTATGTCGACGATATAGTAGTCAAAAGCAAAAAGCTCAAAACCGCACCGCTGATCTCGAAACTATTCTTCACTCCTCGGTCGGCCAACCTCAAGCTCAATCCCAAGTGCACATTCGTGGTGAAGACGGGTAAATTTACGGGATGCTGGTTTCTCAAGAAGGCCCGAAAGCCAATCCTACCAAGGTGAAAACGGTGCTCGACATGCATCCCAAAACCATCCGTGAAATACACAAACTCACCTGGATGCCCGCCGCTCGGCCGATTCCTATCTCGAGTCAGAGAAGCGGCTTCCTTCTTCAAGATCCCGAGGAGAGCTCCAGATTTCACCGCGGAAGAACACGGTCACCTTTGCACAACCGAAGGACTATCTCGCCGACCGCCGACACCATCCGCCCAAAGCAAGGTGAAATTTATCATTATACCGCCACCCGGACGAGGCAATTAGTGCCGTCTTCGTGCGAGATGAGATGGGACGGCAACTCCCCATCTACTTCATTAGCCGGGCCTCAAAGGACCGAGACGAGGTACACCAACCTCGAGAAGGTAGCTCGGCCTTGGTGAACGCAAGCGATGTCTCCGCCTTACTTTCAAGCTCATTCCGTCTGTGTACTAACGGACTTACCTCTAAGACAAGTCTTATCAAAATCGAGTCATCCGGGCGAATAGCTAAGTGGGCACTTTGAGCTCGTGAGCACGACATCTCATACTCCCCAGTCGGCCATAAAAGGCAAGCCTTGAAGATTTCTGGTGGAGGTCAAATTCACCGAGGTCGCCTCTACCAGCGAGGTCACTCCCACCCTCACGGCAGAGGAACCTGTCCATGCATCACCACCTGGATGTTGGCGGATGTATGGGCGGAGCTTCATGCAAGACGGGTAGCGAGCGGGTATCCTTCTCCTCGCCCGGATAAGCGAGAGGTGACATCGCCCGACATTTACTTTCCCGACCACCAACAACGAAGTGGAGTACGAAGCACTGATCTCAGGACTCCGCTTAGCAAAGGAATTGAAAGTGGACAAAGTCCAGATATTTGGAGATTCCCAGGTCGTGGTAAACCAGGTCTTAGGCACATACGAGGCTAAGGAGGATCGAATGAAGCAGTACCTTGAGAAGGCAAAAGAGATGCTGGCCTCATTTAGATACTTCAGTATTAATCAAATCCCACGAGAGGAAAACAGCCGAGCTGACATCCTTAGTAAACTGGGCCGTCATCGACAAATCCGCCCGGTAGAGGAAGTTCATTCCGAACATTGAGGCGCCCACATCGTCGTTATCTCGTGAGGTCGAACCAAACGGACGACGCCTAAAGCAGACACCGAAGTTGGCACACTACCTCAGGATCGGCTAGAGGCCAAAAAGATGATGGTGAAATCCCAAAAGTATCTTGTGTATGAGGGCTCTCTCTACCGGAAGTCTTACCTTCAACCCCTCCTGAGGTGCCTCGGGCCAGAAGAAGCCGACTACGCGCTTAATGAGATTCACAGAGGATCTCATGGAAGCCACATCGGTTCCCTGCTTTCAAAGAAGACGTTGAGGTTGGGATATTATCGCCCACCCTTATTCGAGATTCACCCGAACTCGCAAAAGTGTCCGGTGCGCCTTCATTCCACGGTCAGAAGCTACCCTGCACCGATCCGAGCGAGCTGCAGAGCCCATGGCCTTTCATGCAATGGGGATCGACATCGCTGGTCCGCTCGATCGAGCACCGTGTCGACCGATATTTAGTCGTTGCCATAGACTACTTCACAAAATGGGTCGAAGCTGAGCCACTGTCGAACCTAACGAGCAAAAGGATTCAGACCTTCGTGTGGAAGAATATAGTCTGCCGCTCCGGCATACCACACATCCTGGTCTCGGACAACGGCACCCAATTCGTCGACAAAAACTTCAAGGAGTGATGCGAAGAGCTTCAGATCGATCAACGCTTCACCTCGGTCGCACACCCGCAAGCGAATGGTCGACCGAGGTGACGAATCGCACGATCGCATAAGGATTGAAGAAGAGGCCGGACCGAGCCAAAGCGACTGGCTGAAAATCTCCTCAAGTCCTCTGGTCCCACAGACCACACCTCGACGCCGACGGGAAACCCTTTCACCGGGTCTATGGTACCGAGGCCGTCATACCGGTGAGATCGGTCGCCAAGCCCGCGCACTCTTCACTCGACCGTGCCGAACGAGGAAGACCTGCGGGCCAACCTTGATGCCCTCGAGGAGGTCTTGAACTCGCCTTCATAAATGAAGCTAAGTATAAGGGCCGGTGCACTCAGTATTACAACAAAGGGTCAAAGCCTCCGAGACCGCAAGTAGGCGACCTCGCCCTCTGAAATAATGAAGCAAGTGAGCCGAACGCCTTAACAAGTTGATCCGACATGGGAAGGCCCATACCGCTGCTCACGAAGACCTCGGCAAGTGGCCTACAAACTATCTCACCTATCCGGTGCGCATATTCCCGAACTCGCATATTTCTCATTTAAGGAGGTACTTTACATAGCTTCGATTACGATCACCTTATGTTAGTCTCCTTACTTGTTTTGCAAGTCGATGTTATACACTTGTTGAATAAAATGTTCATTTTGTATATGAGCATTCCATTTTATTGATATGCTAACATCTATCCGGATATACCGATTTAAACCTTCACGGGACGCCTCACGAAGATGAATAACCCACCAAGTAGGGTACTCACTAAGCGCGCGCCGCACTCGTAGATTACTCATGAAATTGAACGTCTCAGTGCAACGCATACAGACAACTCATTAATTTGAAAGTCTACATGCACACATGCAGATTACTCATTAAATTGAAAAGTCTATATGTAAAAGACATCCAGATTGGATCTCACCAAATTATGCATCAGACACAAGATAAATACATTTACGACCAAACGAAGTCCTAAGCTATGTTTATACCTCTCAAGAGGAAAATGTACACTTAACGAGTCTAAATACATTTATACCTACATACAAACTCCTCGTGACTATATACAATCATTCGACTTAGGGCTCCGCCCGCGAGATTCACCGAAGCCGAGATAGTTTTGAGCGAAATCCCGTGTCGGCGATGAATACCGGAATGAACTCGATGTCTTCCACCCAATCTATGAGGACGACACTACCTCGCCCCGCTCAGAGCGCCCGACCCGACGCGGCTGATTCCGCTTGGGAATGCGATCCAGACCGGGCCACACCTCGACCCCGCGAGCCTGACGTCGGACCAAGACAATGCCCTCGTCCCCGAACTCTTGCCCTTCCACGTCGACCTGCTGCCCGCACGCGCCCTCCCCTCCGAACTGCCGAGCGCTGTCCTCTAAAAGCTCCTCTGTCGGGTGGACCCATTAGACGGAGCACTTCGGCGTGATCAGCGTAGCCGCCCTCCTCTTCAGGCTCTTCAATTATGGGATCGGCGTCCATCAGACGCCATGGCCGTGGCATCGCGTTTGTGAACGATCTCATACATTTGCATGTATTTCGTGATGTAGTCAAGGCGCTTTAAACTTCTTGCTATTTGGACCTCCTCATCCTCAATACCATGCCTCCGCCAACAAGCTCAACTCGATCGTCGGCTTCAGATATAGTAGTCCCACCAGTCCGGCGGATTACCTTCTCATACTCTGCATGCTCTTCCGAGATCCGAGCGAACCTCTGTCGTCGGCTCAAGCCGCCTCGCATTGCATCGACCGTCCTTGATCACATCTGCAGATAAGTCACCGACTTCGAGTTGTGTAATCCTTAACTTTAAAGCCTCATTCTCGATGGAGGCGGACCACTTCGCATCGACTTCATGCAACTTTTGTTTCAGTTCGGTCGACGATGCCGAATGACATCCATGCCGGCGAACTTGAGTCAACTTCGGCATCGACTCCTCCAAAGGTGTCACTTCTTCATCCTTCTCGCTAGAGCACCTTGGACTTCTTTCGGCTTTGTTAGTAACTCATGATCGAGTCCAAGTATTGAGACGAGGAATGCTAGAAATAAGACAACACACAAGGCATTTTAACAAGATATGTCTATTATTCAAAATGGAAGTTTGTACAAACACGGGTCCTATCGACCGCAAATCATCCTATTACATTGGGTCCACCGACCTCGTGCTCATTCTTGCCTCTCCGACCTCCCGCTGCCTCTGCTTTCTCCTCCGTGGTTGCCGATCTCGGAAGGGATGTCCGAGCTCGACTTGCCGCCTTGCTTTGCCTCAACTCGACAAGGAATGCTTGAAGCTCCACGCCTTCATCTTCCTTGCCGAGTTACGGCCTCCGCCGTCGAGTGAGGAGGCAGAAGATGCCAAGGCATCCACCACGGGAAAAGAGGTCGCCCCAGCGATTATGCGAGCATAATTCATGCATACCTCCCGAGGTTCGACCTCAACCCAACCGTGTTGGGCCTTGTCAAAATCAGGTCTCTCGGCCGCCAACTTCTCGAGGTGGGCACATATCACCTGCGGCCTCATCACACCGCCAGTCGGAGATGAAGGAGGAAAAACTCTCGACTCGATAAGCTGTGTGGCGAAGGCCCTCAAGATAGGTCCTCGCCCGCTTGACAAAGGCGCTGTCTGTGGCCGCCTCCTCTCAGCCTCGGCAGCCTCCTCTTGAGCGCTCTCCACTTCGGCACGGGCCACTCGCAAGGCCCGGTCCTTCTTCTTGAGGGCGCTCTCAGCGGCCATCTTTGCCACTTCGGCTCCTTCGGCTTTCGCCTTTGCAAGTTCGGCGTCGGGCAAAGATCCAACATGGATTCAAGCAATGCCCTCGCCTTGTCCGCGGCCGCCTTCTCCATGGCCTCAGATTTGAGGCGCCTCAACAACAAGCCCGCCATGCGGTGCATCTCACCTGCCATTGAGGCCGCATCCTAAATATGGAACAATTAGCAACACGTAACAACAAACTTACAAGGAGAAAAGTAGCAACATATACCTTTGGGAAGGATAAAGGAGTGTTGGAAGCCGCACCTCGGGCGGGCGGCCATGGACCTCGATTTCAGCTCGGGCACGAGGTTGCCCGAGGACCACCATTAAGTCCCTCGGGCGTGCCCACCACCATGGTCTTTGGGTGGACTCGCACGCCTCTTCCTCGCAGAGGCCCCTTCGCCGACATGTTGCGGGCGCGGCGAGCTCGATACATTGACTTCTCTGGTGGGGTCAATCTTCACTGCAATACAAAATGAGAATTTCGTTAGCACGACGAAATCAACGGGGGAAATAAAGATAAGAAGGTTGCCCTCACCCAAATCGGACCGACATCAAGCTTCGACCTATACACACTCGCACAAAGATTGTTCAAGTCATCCTCGGATAATCGATCGACAGGATCTCACCCATATCGCTCAACGACTTCTCCATAGGGCCTGTGGGATTAATTTTCACGCCCTTATTGCTCCGAGGCCCCACTCATACCTCGGATACCCCTCAACCCGCAGAAGAAGTATCTATTCGCGCCAAGGGATACCTTCACGATGGGAAGCTATTTTAAACTTCAAAGTAGGTGAAAGATAATACCTCCTCCTATAGACTTGATGCTAAAAACGATCAAGACTTCGAAAGAAAACTCCTCACCTATGCCAGAATAGCCAGCCCTAGCCCAACCGCCGACCTAATAGAATTGGAGGTCACTTGACATATGGGATTCGAAAGTACTCTTGTAAACTAAGGAAAATAGGGCAAAAGGAAATCTAAGCCCACTATTAAACTATCTACAAAATGGTAATAAACCCTCCTGAGGGCCATCGCCTATCATTGGGCTTCGCAGACACCACCATGCATCCTCCGGGATGTGGTATTTCTCGCAACCACCAAGAGCTCCTCCGTCGTCAAAGTTGATCTCGCCGCACCAATCCTGATGCCATCCCATACCAAGACACCGTGAAACCCTAGAACTAAGTCCTATAGATTTACCTAGGCGGTTATGGCATATATAATCCCTTATGTTGAATACGGATGGCGGAACCCGCCGAACCGAGTTATCGAGGCGAGAAGAGGAATGAGAAGGTGAAGAATACATACTTACTTTTTCTAGAGCGAGAATTCGATTTCTTCAACAAAGTGTGAAAGAGGAATGGGTAATTTCTAAGGTTATGCTCTCGGATTAAAACGTTGAAGGAGAAAGTGAATAGCTGCCTCTTTTGGACTTATTTATAGGATAAATGGCGCCTAAAATCTGCCGCTTCGCTTATCACACGCGCTCATCTACAATTGGATGTGTGACCGACGCCACGACGCTTTTTGAAGTGCCCAACTACCACCGCCAGATGACGACTCTATGGAAAAAGATCCGCCACCGATACATAATGATTACATCGAGCTCGGATATCGGACTCGCCCATGTCCTCATACCAATGAATATTTCAGTCCGACCGACGTCCCTCGACATCGGGCCTCGACGTCCGCCACCGATCACGTGATAATCTTGAGCTCGACATCGGTTACGCCCATATCCACCTCGGACCAGCGAAGTATTTCGTGCCGGACCTCGGCGTCTTTTAAAAAAAAAAAAAGGAAAAGCAAGAGCCATACAAAGAAGAGACAAGAACTTTCAACAAACCTTCACCAAGCAACATCCCGCCAAGCAAAGCCCATTCTCCGCTTCACCTCGCACGGCTATTCCTCGACTTTTCGTGGGGCTATGATAGGATATGGCCCAACCTCTCGGCCCAATAGCGAGCCCAAACGAGCTGGGCCTAACCTAATGTTGCCCTACTCGGTTACGCCCGAATAACGGTCCCCAAACCCTAATTAAAGGCGGAGTCAAGGACACGATAATGAGGTAACGGTAGAAATCATGGGTAATAACGGTAGAAATCATGGGTAATAACGGTGGAAATCATGGGCAGTTATGGTGGAGATCATGGTCCCGCCAATCAAGGGATTCATGATAAGGTTTACGTTTATGTATAAATAGGAGTTAGATTGAAGGTAAAAGGGTTAGCAAATTACTGAATACTAGAGCTCTTTGAAATACTTGCTGTAATCCGATTATAGTAAACATTTTGAGGATCATCTCCTCCGTGGGCGAGATCTTATTCTTGATCGAACCACGAAAAGTCTTTCGTGTTCTTTCTCGCTTTCATAAATCTCGCACACTAGATTTATCGGGGAGTGTCGAAGTGGGAGTGACAGCGGCGCTTATCGCTGAGACCGTAATTTAGGGACAAAGCGGCAACGGTTGTCGTAGTTCACGCCGACGGCAGCTCTTGGCCGTTGTTGCTCGACGGGTTTTCGAGATAAAGAGTCCGTGAGAAGCGAGGGTCAAGGACGACGGTATTGTGGCTGTGACGACATCCGAGGACGGTGTTCGCGACATTGATCTTCATCGAATCGGATAGATGGCGGCGATGGGCGTGAAGTGAAAATAGGGTTTCATGCGTTTTGCAGAGAGTTAGAGATGCGTTTAAGAGGATAAAAGTTGGGCTCCTTTAATTAGTTCTTTGGGCTTTTATTTAATTGATCACTTGGGCTAACTAAAAGGAGTGAACCTTAATCAATTAATTTATTAACTTGGTTTATTTGGACTTACGAAATACGATAGTGATGCAGGCGAATTAGTTAAGTTCAATCGACCTCGGTTATAATGTGGTTATTTGATCATGAATTAAAACTTCTAGTTTGAACTTTAATTAATTAAATGGAAATTAATAATTATTTACATTTATAATTATTAATAATGTATTAGTATATTAAGTATTAATTACTTAATTATGCTTATGAGCATGGAAATAGATTAGTGAAAATAATATAAAATATTTATATTAATTCTTGTTTCATCGATATGATAAATTGGTTTTAAGAACCAAATTAAGTTTTGAAAGAAAAAATGAACGAAGGTATTGTTGATCCCATAATCGAGTTTGATTTTTCTTTTCAAAATTAGTATAATTTCAAAAAGCTCGGTGTAGTGAATTAAGGATTAGCAGCATTAATTTATCTTGAAATAAAGTTAGCAATACGATACCTATTAAGATTATATTATCTTGTAGGCTTTGTTGAACGGATGGATTATTGATACTTTATCCAGATGAGTATCACGTCGATTATTTAGGCTTTGTCCTAATAAGGTGGGCTTTTTCTACTCAAGGATAAAATAAAATGACAAATGTTTTATTTATGATGCTTTCTTTCAAATGAAAAGTCTTTATTTACGATGCTTTCTTTTGAGAAAATGATGATGAAATGCTATTATTTAATTACCTGCCCAAAATATTTATGTTTTATGTATAGATCCTATCAGTGTTGGTTCGCCAACGTAAGTTTAATCGAATTCGGATCCTATGCTAGAGGGAGAATTCCTAGCAAAGGTTAACGTGTACACTAGGTAACTGTATTTGCTGAAAGGTTTGCTCAGCCAGTTACGGTGACAAGGTGCTGAAAGGTTTTCTCGGCCGGTCACGGCGTCTGTGGAAGGAGGCCTCCTTCTACGGCGCAAGATAAGATGAGATGAGATGGATATGGATCATACAAACAGAAAATATGTCTGTCCAGACAAAGTTTATGGAAAATGACAGAAAATATTTAGTAAGCACGAGCATTTCAAATAAAATCTCGTGTGTTACTGATAGGGCAGTGTAATTCAAAGTTATGATGTATGTTTTTGGCCTAAGTCCACTGAGTCTTTGTACTCAGCTCTGCATGTTTGTTTTTAAATGTGTGGGTTGAGCTGGTGATGAGATGAGCAGTGTTGAGCAGTAGGAAACTTTTGTCGCTGATAGTAGAACCTTGAGTGCACATCTTCATATGTGAACTTCACATGTTTTCCACTGCAAGAACACTAAGTTATATTTTGATCTGAGAACTAGATTCCTTCAGATCAGTTGAGCCTTTTGTTAAGGATCTAATGGTCTAGTCTCTCGTATGTAAATTATCTTTGCTTAATCTCCAATGCTTTGAAGCTCTAGAAGTTTTCTTGATATATGTCTCACGATTTGATATCCCATTTATTTTTCCCGCTTCTTAATTCTCATTCCAAGTAATATTCCCTGCTAATCCGTCCTTAGGATTAGTGGGCTGTTACAAATCCCGTTACGAAATCTATAGCTACGTGGTCCCACTTTCACTCAGGAATTTCCAGGGGTTGCAGCTTTCCATACGGCCTTTGATGCAATGCTTTAACTTGTTGACAAACCAAGCATCGCTCAACATATGACGCTATTTCTTGTTTTATTCCCGTCCAAACAAACCTTTGCTTGAGATCCTGATACATTTTCGTACTCCCCAGTGCGCAGCATACGGAACATTGTGAGCTTCACTCAAAATTTCGTTTTTCAGCTTTTCATCATTGGGCACGAATATACGATTACCTAGCATAATCGCATTATCTCCAGCTTCATGGTATCCTTGAGGATCTCCAATTCTAATTCTCTCATAATCTTTCGAGTTGCACGTCTTGTCGTTGTGCTTCAATTATCCGAGCTCTCTGTTCCGACCAAATTGTTCTTTTAAGTCGCTCGCAATAGTACGAGGTCCTTATAGAGTGGTAAGGTCGACCCAAGTCGAATCTCTCGAGGAAGGCTTAAGAGGGCTACGGTTCTATGTCAAACACGAAAACATAAAAGAAATACTAACGTCCTAAAATAAGGGGATCTGTCACGAAACGGACGACGGCAGAAATAAAATAAAGGGTAAAGGGATGCACTTGGACAACAAGAGGAATCATGAGACACGGAATTGGAGACGTGTTCTAGGGTTCAAATCTATCTTCGCTATTAATGAATCAAGGACCGGTACACAATGCATAAAACACCCATGCCTCTCACCTAGAGTTCAACAATAACTAATCTCTCGACCACGTCAATGTTAGACTCGAATTTAATGGCGGGGGATCTCTCAATCAAACCACCATAAACTACGACGGATATTTAATTACAAATGCACACGATAGCAAAACCTTACCCACATATATTAATTACTCAACAACAAATCAATCTCTCCATCACGTTCGTTGTCAAACTTATATTTAACATAAATATGCTCTCGCATTACTTCATAATCAAACATAAGCACATAATCAACCTACACTATTCTCTCGAACACCATGTATGAAGATCATGAAATAAACAATTTATACGGATAAGAAAATTGCAAATCATCAACATAATTAATCACGATTCAAGACAAGAACAATCCAACATTTATTTCTCAACAAATCAATAATTCATCTCATAGTAGAAATTATCCCCATATCAATTACATCGACATAATGAAACGAGAAAATCTTACAAACCATTCATAGATAAATTCTTCTTCCAAAAATTCAGAATTACACAATCCAATTGTTAATCCAAATGTAAGAATTAAATGGAAAGGAAAATGGAAAGAAAAGAAAAGAAAAGGAAAAGTAAATCGCGTGAGTCTGTGTGAATGTTTTGCTTCGCGGCTGAATTCTAATTTATATAACACTCGAAAAAAGCCCACGAAATCACCGAAAATGGGCCAAAAAATCACACCCAGCGCCGGACGGAGCGAGGCGCTGGACGAGAGCGCTCTCTGGAAAGGTCAGAGAGAGCACCGCAGTGCCGGATGGAGTGGAGTGTCGGACGCAAGTAGCTTCTGGAATGAATAGTGAGAGGATCCCAGCGTCGGATGGAAGCGGAGCGCCGGACGGACACGGCGCTAGGATGAAACGCCAGACGACACAGCGCTGGGACAAGGCACGCGGGCGAAGGAAACGTGCGCGGAGTGGACGCTGGGGAAGCGATGCGGATGAAGCACCGGCAAGATGCAGAGCAGGCGCTGGGCGTGTGGCGTCGGGCGATGTGGGGCGATAGGAAGGCCAGCACCGGTTGGTGGAGGTTGAATGTGCGCTGGGGGGGCTGGAAGATAGAGAACGTGCTGGAGCAGCGCTGAGGCTGAACGCGCACTGGGGTGAGCCAGCGTCGAAATCGCTCGCCCACTCGCGTGCGCGACTTCGCTGTTTCACTCCGTTCTCTCTCGTCCGAACTCCATATTGCGATCTGTTTGCGCCTATGGACTCCTATCGAGATGCTCTTCAATCTAGTATAGCTCTTGGAAGATTCATTTCTTCCTATTTAATGTCGTTTTTCTACAAAACATCGAAATAAACCAAATAAGTTCGAATAGATAAATACTAATCAAAACAACGACATAAATATGACAAATCACGGGAAACGCTATGCATAAAAATATGAATAATAAGAATAAAATCATACTAAAAAACTCCTCCACACTTAAGCCTTTGCTTGTCCTCAAGCAAACATTATCACCATGACACAAGAAAAGAAATCGAGAAAACATTTATTCAAGTGGATCATACCACAACATCACGTCATCCTAGATTTTCTAAATCGATACATTTCTCAATATGGTAATGAATCAACAACTGAATAAGCATGCGGCTTAATCCAAGCAAATCACAATTTTGATCCATATGCATTTAATAATCGAATAATCAACTTATATAGAACCTTGCATAAAACATCTCATTTTCAACATACTAAACAACTTTCAATACCAGATGTGACGACTCAAGGAGGATTATAAGACAATATTCATTAAGTCAAACCTTCGAGTTGAAAACCCGAGTATCCTATTGTGGTTTTACAACTCATCACTTTTGAGCTTCCATTCGAGAAGCAACATGGAGCGAGAGGAGTAGAGCCCCTTATTCCAACCTTAAGCTCACTTATTCAACCATCAATAAATTATTCTAACTCTTTTATTATTTTATTTTTTTATAACAATCTTCTTTTCTTTCATAACCTTTTCTGAGATGAGACACGCAAGGGGACCATATAAATAGCAACGAAAATCAACCATACATATCATTTCATCATAATTTACTTTAACGTGCCCCACGGCTAGACCAATCATTAACAGTTATCAAGTCAAGTCATGCATCGATAAGAATTACTAGAAATCAGTTCGGACGTGCATACCTAATCAAATCATGCTCACTCAACTCTATTCGTATACTAGATGATAAAGTATACTCAAATCCAAACAAAATGTATAAAATGGAGAACGATACACCCAAACAAACACAAGTCACATGCAACCCACAAAGACGGCAAACACACCTCCACACTTTAGACAAAAACCAAAAAGGTAAAAATGTAGAAGTGAACTTCCCTGAAATTAGGAGAGCATGTCAACTAGGTACGGCGGTGACGACGTCCAGTGGCTTGAGTGTTCATGCAATGCAGCTCGCCACAATTCTCATCTCACTTATTTAAAAACCTGAAAAGAAAAAGAAAAGAAACAAAACAGAAAAACAAGTAAACTCGTGGGTTGCCTCCCACGTAGCGCTCGTTTCAATGGCACGAGCTCCACCAGTGAAAACGGACTATCCATAGTCCTTCACCTACAGGAATATCATCTCAACCAAATGTGATTGACTCAAGGAGGATTATAGGACAATATTCATTAAGTCAAACCTTCGAGTTTTTAACCCGAGTATCCTAATGTGGTTTTCCATACTCATCACTTTTGAGCTTCCATTCGAGAAGCAACATGGAGTGAGAGGAGTAGAGCCCCTTATTCCAACCTTAAGCTCACTTATTCAATCCATCAACAATTTATTCCAACTCTTTTATTTTTGTTTTTGTTTTTATTTTTATAACAACTTTTTCATATTTTCATAATTTTTTTTTCAAGATAAGACACGCAAGGGGACCATATAAAAGCAACGACAATCAACCAAACATATCACTTCATCATAATTTACTTCGACGTGCCCCACAGCTAGATCAATCATCAACAATTATCAAGCCAAGTCACGCATCGATAAGAATTACTAGAAATTAGTTCAGACGTGCATACCCAATCAAATCATGCTCACTCAACTCTACTCGTATACTAGATGATAAAGCATACTCAAATCCAAACAAAAGGTATAAAATGGAGGACGACACACCCAAACACACACAGGTCACATGCAAACACACAAAGACGACAAGCACGCCTCAACACTTTACACAAAATCTAAAAAGGTAAAATGTAGAAGTGAACTTCCCTGAAATTGGGAGAGCAAGTCAACTCGGTACGACGGTGTCGATATTCAGTGGCTTAAGCTGTTCATGATATGCAACTCGTCATAATTCTCATCTCACTTATTTAGAAACCTGAAAAGAAAAAGAAAAGAAACAAAACAGATAAAACTAAATAAACTCATGGGTTGCCTCCCACGCAGCGCTCGTTTCAATGGCACGAGCTCCACCAATGAAAAAAGGATTATCCATAGTCCTTCACCTGCAGGAATACCATCTCAACCAGAGCATCAGTAGTAACAATGTAAGCACAAAGGACAGTCAAGGCAGCAAATAATAAATCAATTAAGTTCAAATCAAACATCCTATTCTTCAAAGCAAAATAAATAACCTCAACTCCTGGAGCACAATACTTTGGTGAATTAGGTTGTTGAATAATTACAGATGCCACCTTAACTTTTGTCCTTTCCTCATCCTTCAACTGGTTCGGGAAGATATCAGGTAGTTCATATTTAGTCTCGGCTTGATGAAACCTTGACTCTTTAATTTCATCTTCACTAATTCTTTCCTCGACTTCATCCTCTTCAAAAAATATGAAAGAAGAAGTCTGCTCCAGTTAACTCGGCATCTCCTCCACACTTTGGTTGTGAACCACCTTCCATCGCCCCGCTAATCGACCGATTTGGATCATTACACGTTCGATAGATGTTTCCAACATTTCGAACCTTTGTTGACTCGTCTGTATGAAAGATATCAGTTTGTCTTCCAATGTTGGCTTCACCGGCTGACTCTTCTGAATGAAGACATGTAATGTATTCTCCAATGTTGGCTTCACCGACGGACTCGCCTGAATGAAAGCCTACAATGTATCCTCTAATGTCGGCTTCACCGGTTGACTCGCCTGAATGAATGCCTGCAGTGAATCGTCAAATTTCGGCTTCACCGGATGTGGCTGGAAAAAAGGTCCTGACTATATGAAGAACTCTGAGGATGCCTCCTGTAGGGATCATAGGCTTGATGCTCACAGCCTAACGGGTATCCCTCAAAATATTCGAATTGGGCTCCTTCTTCGTAAGAAGAATTTGCTCAATACGATGAGCTTTCCACCTCAAGGCCTGTCTGACCATATTCGTATCGTCGGTAACCCTGCATTAACAGACACCAACTACAAAAACAAGATCACACGCACCTGTTGGAGAAAATAGTAACAAAGAAAAGAAAAGAAAGAATTAAAAGAAGAAGCACGGGAAGAAATGAGGAAACAAAAGGAAACACAAAAATAAAGCAACACAAAACACAAAGCCTAAAGCCTTCCCAAAGAACGCGCCAAAATTTGTTCCAACCAAATTGTTCTTTTCAGTCGCTCGCAATAGTACGAGGTCCTTATAGAATGGTAAGGTCGACCCAAGTTGAATCTCTCGAGGAAGGCTTAACAGGGCTACGGTTCTATGTCAAACACGAAAACAGAAAAGAAATACTAACGTCCTAAAATAAGGGGGGCTATCACGGAACGGACGAAAGCACGAAATAAAATAAAGCAGGGAAAACAGATGCACTTGGACAACAATAGGAATTGGAGACGGTGTTCTAGGGTTAAAATCTATCTTCGCTATTAATGAATCAAGGACCAGTACACAATGCATCAAACACCCACGCCTCTCACCAAACGTTCAACACTAACTAATCTCTCGACCACGCCAATGTTAGACTCGAGCTTAATGGCGGGGGATCTCTCGATCAAACTGCTATCAACTACGAAGGATATTTAACTACAAAGCACACGAGCAAAAACCCTACCCGCATATATTAATTACTCAAAAACAAACCAATCTCTCGATCACTTTCATTGTCAAACTCATATTTAATATAAATATGCTCTCGCATGATTTCATAATCAAACATAAGCACATAATCAGCCTACACTATTCTCTTGAACACCATGTATGAAGATCATCAAATAAACAATTTATTCGGAAAAGAAATCACAAATCATCAATACAATTAATCACGACTCAAGATAAGAACAATCCAATATTTATTTCCCAACAAATCGATAATTTATCTCATAGTAGAAATTATTCCAATCCCAATTACATACACATAATGAAAACGAGAAAAACTTACAAACCATTCATAGATAAATTCGTCTTCCAAAAATCCGAAATCGTTCAATCCCAATTGTTAATCCAAAATGCAAGAATTAAATAAAAAGGAAAAGAAAAGAAAAGAAAAGAAAAGAAAAGAAAAGAAAAGGAAGAAGAAAAGAGAAGGAAATCGCGAGCGTGCGTGTGAGAACTGGGAGAAAGCGTGCGTGAGAATGGAATGAGCATCATGGCTGAATTCTTCTATTTATTCAACCCTCGAAAAGTCCATTTAAAACGCCGAATTTGGGCCTGAAATACATGTCCAGCGTCGGACGGGCGAAGCGCCGGACGCGAGCATTCTTAGGAAAGATCAGAGAGAGCAATGCAGCGTCGGACGGAGTGAGGCGCCGGACGTGAGCGCTCCCGGGAATGAACAGTGAGAGCACCCCAGCACCGAACGCACGGGTCAAGATGGCAACCCAGCGTCGGACTGGAGGGCAGCGTCGGACGGAGCTAGGGCACGCGTGAAGGTCGCTGGCGTGCGCGCTGGAGGCCATGGAGCGGGCGCTGGATGGAGAACGCGCGCGGGAGTCCATGGAGCTTTTGATGGAGAATGCTGTACGGGAGGCCGTGAGGCGCTGGACATGCAACGGGAGGATGAGGGCGCCGGGCGTGTCTTTGGGAGGCCAGGACGGTGCTGGGCGAGCTCAGCGCCGTGTGAGCGTGCCCTGGGGCATGCCCAGCTCGGACAGGCTTCAGGCGTCTTGACTGACTCCTTTCTTTCGCTCCGTTCTCTCTTGTCCGAACTCCGAATTGCGATCCTTTTACGCCTATGGACTCCTATCGAGATGATCTTCAATATAGGATAGCTATTGAAAGATTTAATGTCATTTTTCTACAAAACATCGAAACAAACTAAGTAAGTCCGAATCGATAAATACTAATCAAACCAACGGCATAAATAGGACAAACCATTGAAAACGACATGCAAAACAACACAAAGAATACGCACAAATTCATACTAAATAGTAGGCGATTTTCATTCTTGAACAGCTTATACTTTTGTAGGATAAACTTTAATTCCGTCTGCTGATACAACATGTCCAAGGAAGTTCACTTGTCTCAGCCAGAATTCACATTTACTGAATTTAACATATAGCTTCTCGGTTCTTAACTTCTCCAAAAAAGTTCTTAAATGTAGTTCATGCTCCTGTTCACTTCTTGAATATATCAAAATATCATCGATAAATACTAGTACGAATTTATTGATATATTCATGGAAGACACGATTCATAAGGTCCATAAACACAGCCGGAGCATTGGTCAATCCAAACGGCATCACTACAAACTCGTAGAGTCCGTATCTTGTCCGAAAGGCAGTTTTGGGTATGTCTTCTGTTTTAATCTTCACTTGGTGATACCCTGATCTTAGATCGATCTTTGAAAATACACTCGCTCCTCTCAACTGGTCAAACAAATCATCTATCTGAGGTAGCGGATACTTGTTCATTAGAGTCAACTTATTCAGCTCTCGATAATCGATACACATTCGCAAGGTACCGTCTTTCTTTTTAACAAAAAGAACAGGCATGCACTCCCCAGGGTGACGTACTCGGTCGAATGAATCCTAAATCCAAAAGTTCTTGCAATTGAATTTTTAACTCTTGTAACTCCTTAGGAGCTATTCGATATGGTGCCTTTGAAATTGGTGCCGAACCAGGTTCAAGATCAATGGCAAAGTCCAACTGTCGAGCTGGTGGTAATCCCGATAACTTTTCTGGGAAAACATCCTGATATTCTCGTACAATCGGTACATCTTCTATTTTTCTTTCTGTCTTTCCCCCATCATTCAAATATACCAGATAAGCATGATTCCCTTCATCTTTCATCAATTTATCTACTTGAAGAGCCTAAATTACGGGAACTCGCCTTTTCCTTTCATCGATTCCGTAGAAACAAGTAGGTTCTTCCCCTGGTGGTTGGAATGCTATTTCTCGTTGTTCACAACGGATTGTTGCAAAATTCTTAGTTAACCAATCCATTCCTAAAATAATATCTACGTCTCTCATACATAAAAGACGTAATAATCCAGCTCTCAATCTGAGTGACCCTTACTCAAATTCTAAGTTAGTACACACTTGGCTAACTACCATCGTCCTACCTAACGGGGTAAGCACTTTAAAACTCTTATCAGCTTGTTCTATAGGAAGATCAAGATTGTCTACGCATATGGTAGAAATAAAGGAATGTGATGCTCCAGTATCAAATAGAACAATGATAGGCACACCTTTTAGTCGAGCCATACCTGTCAAATTGCCAAGACTCTTCTCAGGTTGTTTCTGTTTTAGCGTATATGCTTTCTGATGGGTTGTGGTTGAGAAGATTGAGTCTGCATTTGTGAAAATGAAGCATCCGGGCTATGTAGCAGAGGTGGTTGAGAAAATTGATACTGGAATTGTTGAGGATATCCAGTAATAGCTTTCATTGGTTGCATTGGCCTGAAGGATCTTGGCCGTTCACCACGTCCGAAAGGTTTCGGTTTATAGGGACAACTGGACGAGAAATGACCAAACTGTCCACAAGTATAACAATGGTTGCTTCCAAACCTGCAAACACCTGAATGTACTCGATTACATTGTGGACAGGTTGGTGGTCTTGCTGGGTTCGGGGACGGTTGGAATTGTCCAAGAAATGGTAGCCGAAACAGTCTCGACGGAGGTTGTCCTTGCTTTAGAAATGGTTTCTTATTCGGGAATCCTTTACCTTCCCACTTCCGCTTGCCCTTAAACTTTTGTTCCGGTTGAGAAAATTTTGGTGGAATCATACTCTGGGATAAACTGGGATTAGCTTCCATGATAGTATTCTCAGAATGCATCTCCATTTCCATATCCAATGCCCGATTTAGGGTTTCAGCATACGACATTGGTGGTTGAGCAGCCAGTATAATTCGAATTTATGGTCGTCGTCCAGAACGGAACATCTCTGCCATCTTCTCGTTAGTCTCTACCTTGTAGGGTGCATATCGGGACAAGGTACAGAACTCTCGATCATACTCTGCCATACTCCTATTGCTCTGTTTCAAATTCATAAATTCCATCTCTTTTTGTTTCCAATAACTTCGTGGGATAAACTTCGCATATAACTCTTCCTTGAATTGTTCCGAAGTAAAATTTGCTAATTGTTCAGGTGCAAGCGTCTTTTGTCGCGCTTCCCACCTGAAATCTACTGGTCCTTTCAACAAGAACGGTATGCATAATAGACATTCTTGATCACTACATTCCAAAAATTTGAATATTCTTTCGATTACTCGTACCCACTCTTCAGCCTCAGCAGGACTACCAGCCCCAGTAAAGTTTGGTGGGTTTTGCCGGAGAAAGAGTTCAGCTATTTTTCGATTGGGTTGAGGAGATGCAGCATCAAGTATATTTTGAGTAGTTGTTTCACTCCCTTAACCTTCAGAGATTGGGGTTCTTCTTCGGGGCGGCATACTGGATTCAAAAGAAGAATATAATATTTGTAATAATTGGTTGTACATTAATGCAAAGGAATAAAGGTTCATTTTACAATTAAATTCATGTTTAAGAAAATTTAGCATAGAAATCATTCAATCACAACAAGAGCAAAAAATAATACAGAATAATTCACGTTTTATATCAAAGAAAATTACCTCCCCGAGGACTTTTACAAAAGACAAAATTGGTCTCAATGATACTTGGGGCTGATAGTGCTGCTTCCTTAACTATATGTACATAATTTACCACCATTCCCTTACTACCTTATCTAGCTAACTACTTACTAGTATTAATAACTAAAATCTTAACTCGCATCGGTATCATCATCTGACTTGTTCTGTTCTTCAGGTGTCTCTGGTTCAGGTTCCTTTGATGCAAGGAAACAATCGGTGGATGAGCAGGCAAGCTCTCTAGGAGTGAGAAGGGATGGATCAGTAACAGATGGCATCTCATTGATAGGTAAAGGCTGCAAACTCGAGGTACCAACTGAAAACTGACATTCAGACTCGATGTTTGTATTAACTGGGGGTGGTGATGAAGGACTTAAGGTAAAAGGCTGACCATACAGTTCTAGTTCAATGGAAGTTAGTTCAGATTCTATACGATGTGCATAATCAAAAGGATTGTCACAGCCCGACTCCTTAACCAAGTAATTAGTCAAGTAATTAGGTCGTGACATGGGTTAAGAAAGAAATTCTGGTAATCGATAACATCAAACGTGACAAATAATTCATAGTAATAGCAATGTGTGACCTTAACTTTCATCATGAAGTAATCAAACATTTATAGTTCAAAGAAGTGAAATAGAGTTTGACAAAGGTTGATTCTAGGTCCTCAATCCATAATAAAGGATCAAATGTAGAAAAACAACGTCAGTGGACGGATAATCACAAAGGAATAACCAATATCAAGAATGTACATCTTTAAGCAAACTTTTACAACATTGAGAACTTATTGACGTTTCAAAGCATGGTTTAACAATGTTTCCAAGACTTGATATAAACCTTATTGGATGTAACAAAACAATTCTGAACTTTCAAGTAAATCCTTGTTCATTAAGGCATTTCAATGAATCCATGTTCTCATAAGCAAGTCAGCAACGTAACAACGATGCCGAGACCATAACAACAAAACAATGACCATCATCAAGGTTAGGTCGGTCGATTCGGCATAACAAAACATAACAGCAGTTAAAGGCTAAAGATCGGCAACGAGAAGAGTGGCTGAGAATTATGTATGAAGGCATAAAACTTTGGGCAACAAAACATGACAACATCAAATGAATCATATCAACAAATGAACATTTTCATCATGAGTTAAACATTTAGAGAAGCTCCTTTGCACAACATTCGATTCCAGTATCCTCTCGAGCTCAACCTCGCATTTAGAAATACATGCAGGGCGTGAGTACAAAATTGCACTCGGGTATATCTGTAGAAAACATAAAACATTGCCCTTAAGGTTATATGATTGACTTGCCATAACATTAGCAACGCACATGGGTTTTAGTGAAATAACATGTGCATGCATCATCATAATAAACACTTACTTGTTTTCATTTCTTAGCATCATAAAATATGCATATGCATGTCTCATGTCGGCCGATAACTTTTCCTTCCCATATCCACGGACTTTCTTTGTGTTGATCCGAGGAGTAGGCCTCATCCTCAAACATACCTTGACCCGAAGGTCCGTACATACCCGACGTCGGTAACATTCTTTCTTTTCTTTCCCGTGGATAGGTAGTGCATCATGCTCATGCTCATGCTCAAAATCAGGCAAGTCATTCAACTTTGAAACTTTGCTCATAAATGCAATTCATATCATTTTGAACATATGTAATAGCATAAGCATATCATTTTAGAAAATATTTATATACCCACCTGGCGACAATCACTAGAATGGACTGTACTTTCTTCTTTCATTTCTTTCTTCTTCTCATGTGGCCCTTCAATCCACATAAAGCGGCATATGAGACTAGCAAGAACCAAACAAGAACATAACTTCTTAATACATAAAACACTATGGTCTATAAACACTTGGGTCATTGCATCCTCTAACATCTTAAACATTTAACAAGACTTCACGAAGCCTCATATGACTACACAAGCATAGAAAACTTGACAATAAGCTTAAATCATCCAACCTTAGCCAAAACCTAACGACCCCTTAAGACATAGCTTATGTTCGACGTCAAAAAAATTTGCGCAAGACGTCGTTTAACTTAGATGAACCTCTATACATGCTCAACTATCATCAAATATAACTAATCAGTGTGTGTGTGTTAGCCTAGTGGTAGAGTGGTTAATGTCCGAGGCCAAAGGTCTCGGGTTCGAGTCCACCGTGACGCAGCCTTTAAAATTTCTGTATTAAATTACCAAAAAAAAAAATATCACTAATCAACCATCAGAACTCAAAGATCAAAGCTTTAGCATTGAAAACTCAAACTTCACATCAAACTAAAATTTTTCAATTTTTGAATACGTCGGCTGAAAAATCCGAATAAATCATTTTAAGCTTTATTCATATCATAGAATCCAAATATGAAGTCAAAAATATCAAATAAAATCAAAAATCTAACATCATATAGGACATAGGTTTCGACCACTTTAGGGTTTTTGCATAGGTTCGATTTCAAAGGTTTTTCTTGCTCAAAATATGTTTATATCTATCCAATAACACATATATGAAGGCAATACAAGCTTGTCAACATCATATATTCAAGATCAAGACCTCTCAAATTTTAAAAAATCACATAATTTCAAAGAATGAACATATGCTCAAAATTTTAACGTTAAACAACTTATCGGCGATGAATCGAACATAACATCAAGAAATAATCAAACAACAACATGTCCTTCATAATTTTTCGAATATGACCGAAAATTAAAAAGTTCATAAGTTCACGTTTTTCAAAATTTCAAACCATAGATGTGTTCTAAAGATTGAATTATACCTCGATTCGAAGACGGATTGGAATTTCAACGGTTGGATCTTTGGAAATTTGAGTATGAAATTTTCGAAAATTTAGTGTGTGTATGTGTGTGTAAATCTCAAAATTTAGGGAAGAAAAATGGAAGAAATGAATGATAATGTATATATATAGAAATCCACAAATTTTATTTTATTTTCCATTTTCTTTAATGTGGTGATTATTCACCACAAATCTAGAAAATTCTTTAACTTTCTCCATTTTTCATTTTCTTTAAAACATGATGAATAATCATGTTTCTAGAAGATTCTCATTCTTTATTTCTAGAATTAAATATTAATGATACAAATACATACTATTAATCCATACCATTCCGTTTTCAAAACTCAATTTCTGATAAAATGCTCTTTGGTTGAAATTCTCTTTTAAAACTCAAATAACATATTATAAACATCAAAATTTGATTATAAAAATATTTTTGGCTTCAAAAACCATTTTGGACATTCAGCCGACTGTTAGGGTTCATACGACAAACGTACGTAACAAAGAACAAAACTTTGAAATCAAGACTTTAGGTTCAAAACTTCTTATGAACACATACTAATAATCTCATAACTCTTGAAATCTAAGTCTTCTTATTCTTAACAAGACCTAAGAATCTTATCTCAGGTTCTATCTCGAATCTATCGCAAATTCTATCTTCTCGACTCGAAGCTTAACTTAAAAGCTTCTAGCTTAACAATTCTTTCTTAAGGATGCAATGCCCTTCTCATAAACTCTTAATCAAGAGTTAATCTTTGCTACAGGAAATGTGGGGTATTACAAGGATAGTTTGAAACAATGATCGAATCCAAATCAGGACTATGCTCATTGGGTTCATCGGTATTAGGTTCATTCCTACTCTTCTCTGGAGTTAGGATATCAGCTAGAATTTGATCGACTGCAGGGATAAGACGATCTAAATAAGGGTACTGACCAGGAGGAGGATTCTCAGTCAAACTAAAATTTTCCTTAATAAGATCAATGAAACCAAAAAGATTACCAGTGACTCTGGCTTCCATGTCAGGATGTGCAAAATCCAGAGCAGCCACAGAAGCCCATCCACGCCAATCAGGAGGTAAATCTTGCACTAACTGAAGTAACCCGTCTAGCTCAATAACACCGTGCTGCTTTACAAATGCCCATAATTGCAGGTACTGATTGAGGAAGCGGACCATGTTCTGATGCTCACCCATTCTAAAATAGTAGAACCTATTCGTCATTCCTATTGCAGTCGGTCTAACAGATGTGGTCTTCCTTGGAGTGGTTCTTGTTCTTCCCATCCTATAACAACATATAACTTAAATACTAACTAAAGGCATAAATAAGTATAATTATCCTATCACGACCCCACTCCGGACTACCCGGACTGGAGGCGACTAATACTAGGAGTAGTATTTTAGGGGTTACATGGCTAAAATAGAGATGCATAACAAAAATAAATTGGGTAAATATCAATTTAAACCCTAAACTATACATGTTTTATCAAAAATATCCTGTACTTTCAAAAATATCAATTTAAACCCCAAACTATCATATTTGTATCAATTTAAACCCCAAACTATCCTGAATATAGGAACATTTCTGATACAAATATGATAGTTTGGGGTTTAAATAGATATTTTTGAAAGTTCAGGATATTTTTGATAAAACATGTATAGTTTAGGGTTTAAATTGATATTTACCCAAATAAATTAGCATTCTTGAACAGAATATGAGATAATGTCATAACGGTTTAAAAAGGTTTAGGCCATCGGACCCCAAAAACCTTGGCCATGGTCCGATGGACCTCAATAGTTCATATCCATAAAGCATAAATAACGGAGTTCGAGTGTAGCAATGAAGTGTGTGAATACATATATGACGATATGCATTCAAGGTAAAACCACAAATTCTAGTTAAGTTGGTCATGACACCGACTCCTCAACACATTCCCATCATCACCATCAGAGCTCAACCTCGCACATTTAAAACAAACATGCGGGCTAAGTACAAGAAATTACACTCAAATGGACTTATGCCGAAAACATTTGATAACATTTGAATTATTTGCCAATATCGACTAAGTCACAAGGGTTTTAGTTAAAATGCCTTGGCTTACCAAATCATTTTCGGTTTGTAAACATAGCTCGCCGAGCATTTTCTTGGTGTGTATGGTCCAGTATCTCATAGTAACAATTCATAACAAGATTTAAAAGTTAAACGTCGAGAGGAGGCCTCCCATCTACGACGCCGTGACCGGCAGTAATCCCGTCAACAGACACCTCTCTACAAGCATATGTTAACACAACAGATAGTTCCAACCTTCACGCCAATCCTAGCAGGCATTTATCATCCCAAGACAGACCCGACATTTAAAAGGTCAAGGCGACCCAAATGACATAACTTTGTCATAATAAAGTTCCAACCATCTCCACAGCCCTACCCGGCAAACAGATAGGATCCATACACAAAATGTAATATTTTGGCGGGTAATGTAGTAAAACATTTGTTAACAGTTGTAGAATAAGTAATGTAAATAAATTCATTTGGAATACAGTAAAGTCACATCTTGTTTGAAAAGTAAGCCCACATTAGCGAGGTAAGAAAAGGAGCCCACCGACTATGGTTTGTTGTAAATTGAGTCCTAGGTTCGCTCAGACGTCGAAATCCGATCAGATGCGGCCCACACCTTTACAAAAAAACGAGGCTTTAAGATGTCGCTCAAGTCTCGAGACTTCCAAAAGCTAAGATAAACTTCGATATTTTATATCGATGTAAACTGAATTCTTCAAATGAATTGATATGCTTTCAAATACGTTATTTAATCAATTGCTCTGGCCCTCGAGATACGCTCAACTATTTCGCTTAACGCCCGCTAAACGCTTTAACGATATGAGCACGATCTCGATATAAGGATTTCATTTGTGAAATCTTTTCTTACTAATGAGGTATTATACTCAATTAGTACATCTTACGGTATTGACGTGTTTATCGAACGTATAAACGCACGCTTGACTTTAAAAGTCAACGAAGTCAACATCGGTCAACAAAGTCAACAATTTTGACTTTCAAATAAGAACTTCTTACTATTTCGCTTTATAAGTCTCAATTAAATGCTTTAATCATGCGGTATTTAAAACCCTTGCGAATAAATTAGAGTTTTCTTGAGATATTCAATCGATATGACATCGAATAATGACTTGATTAATCACGAGGAAATGAATTCCTATTTTATATTCACCGAGAATCGTGAATAAAGGAATAGAAGCTTATGAAGTGTATCGGCAGTATAATTTTAACGTCGATCGCGTATCGATAGTTAAAACTTCATGAAATCTTTCTAAGCAATTAAGCTTAGGATTGAATTCCATTATAAATGGAATAATTTAATAAAGTGATTACCACTTTATTACGACCATTCGAGATAGTCGATAATGAGCGTTTTGCAACGTTTTCAAGCGTTAACGTTTTAAGATGAAGCGAAAAGTTTTAATCGATCGGAAATTATAGGAATTAATTTCCTATGATTAGTATATGTAATTACAGTATTATTTAGCATTAAATCAATGCTAGATCATCAAGATTTGGTAGGGACCAATTTTTCAAGCGTTTGAAAACCCTAATTTGTGAACTCGATTTTATCGCATAAAATGATGCCATAAATTTATCCTATGATATTATTTATCATCTAAACTATATGTTATAACATATATCAATGTTTGGCATGGAAAATAAAAATTAGACCCATTGGCATAGTGTAAAGCGAAAACTATACACCTATGTATACAAGTTTATCTTGTTGATTTTCCTATTGCATGTATCTACTATATGACAATGTGATTAATTAAAAAGCCTAACTAAACATTAAAATCAGATATATATGTATATATACTTGTATATTTTCGTGCATGAGGTGTGTGGTGTTGTTTGTGCATGGGATATGCTTGACAATTGTCACTTGAGGCAACAATTGTCACCCCATGCAACCACCCCACCTCTCTACCACCACACACCCCCCCCACTTCAGCCATCCCATCTCCCTACACCCTTCCATCCTCTCCAATTCTCCTCCACACCACGTCCAAACCAGCAGCAACAAGAAGATGAGAGCCACTCCACCATTCTAAGAGGGAGGCGAGCTCCTAGCAAGATGGACAGCGAAGCCTTTCCAGGCTATGAGCCCTCTCCTCAGTCAACCTCTTGATTCCTCACTAAATATCACACCAAGGTGAAGAATCCAAACCTTGAACTCAATAGTGTTGGAGCTACATACATGCATGTACATATATGCTTGAATATGCTAGATTTATAAGTATAGGTGATTGCATGTTGATTTATCTGGACGAACAGCAACTTCACGAAATTATTAGACTAAGTTACAGTGGTCCGATGATTGTGAATTTTTAATATGTTGAAAATATATGTGTCTAATATGCCTCTGTAAAATTTCAAGTCCATCCAACATGATTTGCTATTTTAATCGTATTTTTCGAAATCATCGCGCAAATCTGTGAAATCGCCGTGTTCATCACCCATAATCCGTGGCTTTCGTTTTAAGTTTGGATAATGATAAAACTCTGAAATTTGGCAGAAACATAATTCAGAATGTCTAGACGATGTATGTAAATTTTCAGAATTTTCTAAAAAGTTTTACTATTTATTTCAGATTTTACAAGTTAACTGCACAAAACTGTCACGGGAGTGATAGCTCGTGGTAAAACATTTTTATCTCCCAATCTATTGTGAATCATTGAGTGAGGCTTTTTCTGGATAAAACTAGACTTAAGTGGCTTTTCAATATGATTGGTTTCATTTCCAGATTCCTTATAATGAACTCACGGTGAATTTTTAAAGTTGACGCATTTCAGTAAGCCTTTTTGGACAAACTGCCTTAGAAAATTTTTCATATAATAGGCTGTTCGAGTATGACTTTTACGTGAGGTGTTCAAGCCATTTGTAGTCCGATTTGGACTTGGGTTTCTTCATAATAAATGTTCCCCACCATGTCTAGTTGTGATCTGGAAAGTTTCATCCCAAACCAACTCTTATAGGTATACCTTTCACTGACCCAAAGTCACCTACTGGAAATTATCCATTTCCAACTAGTCAACTTCGAGCTTATGTATTTCTCGATGTGTCAGTTATTTTCAGTATGGTCTTCATGAAATATGTAGTACTTGTTACAAGGTTTCGAAATTGGTAGCCTGCAGCCATTTTGGCATTGTGAGTCAAAAGTTCGAGCCTCGCAAAACCCCTCGTCGTTAAGCTAAATCTGGAAATTCTGAAATATTTTCTAAGTATGAAAGTCAGTTTGAGTTGCCCACTTTGAGACCCTATATCTCCAGAACCACGACTCTTTTGGATTTAATTCCTTCTTAGAACTTGTAGTACATGTTTAGAGGTTTCCAGAATGTATCTTTGTGCGACCATACGTATTCTGAATCGAGAGTTATGGATCGTCAAAGTACGTCACTTGGGTTGTTTCAAGCTGTTTTTGCTGAAATTAAACACTTGAAATTTGACTAAGTGTTGGAAACCCCTATGTGAAGTATGCCTTATGTGACTAACATGCTATTAATCGATGCATTCATTATGTTATGTCGCAAGTGCGATGAAACATTATAAGATGTACAATTATGATAAAACATCATGATACGATATTTTCACGGCATACCTTAACGTGAAATATTTGACTAGAGTCTTCCACGTGGTCGATTGAGTGTATATCATACCATGATATACACTAAAATAAAATATGGGTTCTAAGACCCAATGGATTTTCGACTCCAAAACCTCGAGGCGAGAATAGATAGGCTAAAGCTAGGACTTACAGGTCGAAAAATGGGATTAAGCGATCTACGGTCCGGTGGGCTTTACTCTACTCAAAAATAAAATGCTTTTGAAATATTTTATGATGCTTATTTCAACTGTTGATAAAATGTTTATAAGATTACACCGCCAAAATATTTATGTTTTGTGTATGTATCTATCCATGAGATATTATGAAATGTTATGAATGTTGTTGGGTCGCTCCCGACTTATGAATGAAAATCGATATCGGATCTGTCTTGGGAAGGACAATACAGCTAGGATTAACGTGTACACCTAAGGTATTTGTGTCTTTGTAAGAACAATTCACGGCCGTCGCGGCGTCGTGAGGAGGCCTCGCTTCACGGCGTTCGACTATGATGTTATGAAGAATGATGATAAGGGATATGGATCATACACACGAGAAAATGCTTGGCGGCGATGATTTTATGAGCGATAAAATGCTTTAGTAAGCACAAGGCATTTTCAACTAAAACCCTTGTGTCTTACCATGATGTGGCGATGTAATCTTCAAATGATAAAATATTTTTGGCATGAGTCCACCGAGTGCATTTTGTACTCGACCGCATGTTGTTTTAAATGTGCGGGTTGAGCGGATGATGGATGGGCGGTGTTGAGCAATAGGATTATTGTCATTGAAAAGTTTATACCTTGATAGTACATCGTCATATGTACTTATCACATGTCTTCATTGCTAGAACCTTAATTTATGTAATATAGTCCAAGAATATAAATGGCATATGTATTACGTTTATTGTTAAAAAGAGTCTCCTTGTATTTTTATCCCTATTTAGAGTTATAGTCCCTGTTAATCCGTTCTTAGGATTGTGGGGCTGTGACAGAGTGGTATCAGAGCGGTTCGCTCTTGAACCCAAAATCTTCTTTAAGGTTAAGTCTAGATTGAGTCATTAGACTTCTAGAGATCGGTGACAATGCTCAACACTCCATCACATCAAGCTCAACCGAAATAAGGTAAATGACTCTTTTCCAAAGTTTTGAAAATTAGCTTTGCGGATGAATATTTATGAAATTATTTTTCTCGAGTTGAAAGCGAAAAGTTTGAAAGTGAAACAAAATTTTATCAAGTGAAATGAAAGCTATGAGAAGGTTGGGAATGAATGTTGTGACAAATGATTTGTCGAAAGTTATGAAAGGAAGGAAGATATAAGAAAGATGATGACAATGATATGAGAAAGTTTTGTACGATATGCGAAGATGAAATGTTTGAATTCACGGAATTTAATAAGGGTTCATTATTATGAACAAAGTTATGATTTTCACGTTTTAAAATGATTGAGATTGGACATTGAATTGTCAAATATGTTATGTTGAATTCTTTAAATTCAACGAAATACGTCTTGTATAAATGAGCTACGTAGGAATATTGAAGTTTTACTTCAATCTCAAAGTTGATTATGATGATGAGCATGCTAGTTCAACGAGCGTAGACCTTATAAGGCGCATGATCCCTTTCTACGAAGGAACATAGAAGTAAGAATTTCCTTCAATTACAAGAGCAAGATTAGTGATGGATTTGAGAACTTCATTCCATCTTGAGTGAAGAAAAAGTGAAAGATTTATCTGAAATTGTTCGACCTCGACATATACGACCTCGGCCGACATCGGCATGTGCGTTGTCGACTTGAAATCGGCATTTATAACACCGCCTTTGACATATCGGTGGGGTAGTTTGTCGACCTCGGTGTCGGCAATATTTTGTACTACCTCGTCATCGGTAGCGGCATGCACGACCTTGGTGTCGGCATCGCTTATGACCTCGGCGCGAACGCGTGTAAATTTCCTGCACTGCGCGGTGATTCTGTTTTGACTAGTTCTCGATCGTGTGAACTCCGATTTACGTATGGTTTTCACCTACGTGTCCCTAATGAACTGTACTTCATTTCTTATGAAGGACCAAATTCGGATTCCTACTCCAGAATTCACGAGAATCAGTTGAAGTTAGTTCTATGATTTGAAAAGAGTAAGGCTGTTATAGTATGATCTGAATCCTAGAATGTTACTAAGAAAGTAAGATCTTGATGTACAAGTAGAACCTTGACATACATGAGAACTTTGTTGATGACCTATTACGGGTATATAAGCTTTCAAATTATATCCACTACCCAATTTACGTCATTGAGTTTAACTCATGACCTAGTTCAATTGAGAATTCATTCGAGTTTCTCACTTTTAGAAGAAAACTTCCAACTCAAAATTTACAAAGTGTCCTTTTGAACCCAAAGCCTTGTGTGTGAGAATATGATTGTGGCGGTGCAGCCAGGCCCATATGACCAAAGAAATCTCGATGAGTCGTCATTACGGTCTTGGACCCTAGAGCCCCATTATTCGATCCAGGAACATATTGATTTAGATCATTGAAAGATGTTATCTTGATGGGCGAGACAATACCTTTTGTAGGTAGTCGTGATAATTTCTCCTTGATTTTTTTTAAACCATCAAGTAAGATGAAAGTTGACTTACCTTGTCACTTAAGTGCGAATTAGTAAAGCGATAAATGTCGGGCATGGAATAGGTTGACTTATCACGATCACCTAAAGTTTCGGATCGATAAAGTGATAGACATCGAAATTATGATGTAAAGAAAATCTTGATGAGATGAAATATTTTCCTATGATACACATGGATGTGATGACCCTTGATGGGCTTTGCAAAGATTGATGATGGTGAAGTTATGCCTTCATATGGTATTATGATAACAAAGCTAAGAATAAGATACTCTTTAGCATTAAATGCAAAGAGTAAAAGTAAAGAAAAGTATATGATATCGTGGGATATGAATTTTCCTTATTATGTCATGACGAGGCGATTACAACTTATCTTTAAGATAGTTGGATATCCTTGAAACCTCGTTAGTAGGTTGGACATGTTTAAAAGAATGAAGATACATACAAGATATTCTTTTCAAAGAATATATATAAAAGAAATGATAGCGTCTCGAACGATAAATCTCCGCCTTATACCTCGGTCAGCGAGATTATGCTTGAGCATAATTGATTCCAAATAATTAAAACTTAGTTAAATAAAGATAATGAGATTGAGGGATCATAATCCTCAAGATTGTGTGAATAACGAGGATAGCCTTAGTATGTGAACTAAGTATGGAGAAAATAACTCAAAGCGAAAACATGGAAATGAGATGCTTAGAATTAAGTTATGGTGTGCAAATGTACTACCCTACCAAGCCATATGACAATGATAACGATTCTAGTCACGAAGGTGGAAACAGAAGTATAAAGAAAGTAAGATTACTTTCAAATACCATGCTCGTGAAAATGGACACAAGTCACAAATAGCAAAAGAAATTACGAGCTATACAATTAGATAGTTCACGATATGACATAAGTTTGAAATGTTATGACTTGATAAGTAAGGTAATTCTCTTGAAGTAAGGAAGCGGATTAAGAAATAGATTCATTATTTTGAAATAAATCTTAATACTCAAGTTATAATGACATAAAACGCTTGTCTTGTGTAACTTAATAGTTAACAAGCAAGATAGCTTCTATAGATCTTGCAAAAAATCGACGAGAACACGGGAAGAGATTCACATTGAGGAACTTTAAGATAAATCAAATTGGAAAGATTATCCCTCACACATTGTGACGATCAGTAAAATGGGATATTAAGTATCTCTGACATGGAAATGAAGAAATTATTGAATGTCGAGAAAATGGTAAAGATATTTGACGTCAAGGTAAAAGTATAATACATCTTCAGTGGACAAAGGATTTTATCTTATGCGAAATTGCATGATGAATCAATAAAAGATTAAGAAGAAATGACTATATCCAAAAGGGATATTACAAATAATGGCGCTAAAGGCGATCAAGGATTTCTCTAGAGAGGAGTTTAAAGTAAGGATATATGAAAATATATTCCTAAGATCGATAAAGTGAAAAGGAGAATTAAATCATTCATCTTGGATTAGGAATGAATGATAGTGATAGAGACATGACGATCTCTACGATAAGATTTCATTATTGAAATATATCGATATCAAAGGATAGGTTGATATAGACCTAACCACGAATGCTATTAGTAAAAGCATAACGATACTAATACCGAGAAGTATAGGGTGAATGAGGCGATAGAAGGCCATAGCAAGAGGAACATGATGTCCCGATGGAAAGGACGAGGACATATGAAATAGATGTTTACTTGAATAAGCGGAAACACCGTTGACCAAAGCCTATACCTTGCATCGAAAGCAGAACAAGCAGACGAAAAGGCGAGAATATGTATGAGGAAAAATTTCTCGAAATAGCCATAAGATTTTGTTCAATTTAGGTGCTTGCTTTTGACATCGCACAAGTATGCGTGAAGCGATAGAACCCAACTCGAGGTGTGCGAATCGAAATGAAAATCCCTTACCTATCACGAGAATTTTGACCATCGCAAATGTTGCTCAAGCTCGAATTGAACCTAGAATCGCCTAAAGTGCTATCGAATGATTTGGATCATTATATCTATGTGGAGCGTAGATATAAGTTAGAAACAAAAGTTTGGAAATGGTTGTCATTCATGTGATTAGTGACACGGGCCTAGTCTTTTCGTTAGAGGTTTTACGACGAATATCGGTACCTTTGTTAAACTTATCGAATATCTTTAAAACAACATCTGTTGAAGATGTAAAGCGTAAAATGAGTATTAAGATAAGTGTCATGAGTCGTGTCACAAGTAGTCTACAGGTTATATACGTCTTAAGGTGTATAATTCATTAAGAAATCCTTCTTATTAAAAATTCCCTCCATTGCTTAAATCAAGTTGGATTTATCTAGAAATATCCGTTTACAGATGACAAGAAAAGGAAGTTTAACGGGTAAGAGAAAGGCCTACAAGATTATAACTCACACGAGAGTATCGACTCTTTTGATATGAACTAGGAATGAATTTAGAACAGTTTTGGAGAAAATTTTTGCACCTCTGGATGGATACTAGTAACTATAGAGTGTTAAATGAGGATGGTACCCAACGACGTATCTGTCATTTGCCAACAGATTGGCAGAATTTTTGCAAAAGAAGTATCAAGAGAATATTTTCTCCATGATAAAAATTCCAAAGCCTGGACAGACTTACCAGGATTTGTCAACAGGCTCAAGTATACATATAATGCGTAGGAAACAACACCTACGAGTACTTGTCCTGGACCTCGGCAAGTTACACAGCACGACATAAAGGAATGATTGTACCATGATGTTCCAAACGCCGTCCTACATCCTGTGCCATCAATGGTACCAGAAAGAGACGAGAAGGGCAAAAGGACAAAATCTTATCGCCCTCGAAGATTAGGAGAATTACCGCTACCAACCCAACCATACTTTTGATAAAAGTAACACCAACTTCTAGTAATGAAGAAGAAGCGGGGCGGCTTGACCCGGCTCTCTAAAGAGAATAACCATCGAGTATGAAAACAAAAGCGTGCTTGGAGAAAGCGAAGTTTCAAGGAGAAGTACAACTCGACGAAGGTCACTCGAGACCTAGAATCCTAGGATCTATAAGACTTATATGTAGATAATGGTTTATGATGAAAATGGTGTGATTAAGATATGTAAAATAAGCGTAGTTTGGAAGAGTTTATGAATATGGTGAAGAAGTGTCAAAGTTTTGAGTGTGAAAAGAGCTA
Organism: Salvia rosmarinus; assembly: GCA_036937905.1. Lineage (NCBI taxonomy): Eukaryota > Viridiplantae > Streptophyta > Magnoliopsida > Lamiales > Lamiaceae > Salvia > Salvia rosmarinus. The sequence goes on from JAODLM010000658.1 coordinate 106,758, forward strand.
GGCGCATTATAATCGATTAGCTCGGTGAACCGACCAACGTAAGTAATGTATGAAAAGTCCTCACTGAGGCATTTTGATGAAATATTATATGGTCTTTATAGAATGATATCAAATCTGAAAAGCGAATGGTTAGAATAGGATATGGCCACTATAAGATAATAGTTAAGCCATTCGGATGACAAATGCACCACCTTTTATGAACCTCAAAATCGAGTGTTTCACACATACCTAGATAATTTTATCTCAATCCTCATGGATGATGTTCTTATCTATTCAAAGGACGAGAAAGAACATAAAGAAAATCAAAGAAATTTGTCTTATGACTTTTAAGAGCAGGGCGAATTTTGCGAAACACGAGTTTTGTAAATTTCGACAAAGAGAAATATTCTTCGGCACATAGTGTCCTTAGAAGAAAACAATGTAGATCGACAAAGGATAAAACAATTAAAGATGAAAGCGTCGATGACCTAAAATAAGATCGAAATTTTATAGATTGATTAACTACTATTAGAGATCCATTTAGACTCTCTAAAGTATGAAGCCAATAACATAGCAACCCCAAAAGGAATCAAATTTACATGGATTAATAAGTAAGGCTATGTATTAATATGAGATAAATAATAACTTATGTGTCACAATGACTTAGGCTACATGAACAGAATTTCCCAACTCATGACTTGAAATAGTGACAGAATCTGATTTAAGAAAAAGGATCGTCGAGAGACAAAGGATGGAGGAAAAGTTAGTAAAGATCCGAGAAAGGGTAAGGGCTGGAGAATTTAAGAACTTCCAGGAGGCGTCGGACAACGCCTTATTATCTGAAGGAAGAATATGCGTTCCAGACGACGCAAAACTTCAAAATGAAATAATGAGTGAGGCTCGCGATACACCTACACCGCTCACCCGATAGTACTAAGATGTACCAAGACACGAAAGAAAAGTTTTGGTGGGAAGGCATGAAAGCGAGACATAGCTTCTTTAGTATAACACTTGTCTTGTTTGCCGGATGATGAAGCGTTACACCAACGTCCATACGGAAAGTTCTGTAGTTGGAAATACCCGAGTGGAAATGGGATGAAATAACGATGGACTTAGTTCGAACTTACCCAAATCAAAAGAGGAACACCGCCATATGGGTAATTGTTGATAGACTCACCAAGGTGCTCACTTCCTACCAATCAAAGTACTTATGGATCGACAAGTTAGCCCGTTGTATGTAAAGGAGATTATCGACTTCACGGTGCAAAATCTATTACCTCGATAGTGACGATGGTATAAATACCAAAGTAGCGAAGACATCACTCCTATAACAATAAGTTAAGAACCCTTCACAATTCACAAAGTTGAAGTTATTAAATCGAGCAAAGAAACTTGGATACGGGATAGAAGATGGCTCGAATTAGTAAAATATTATAAATATGATAAATGATCACCTATGAACAGTTAATGTAGAATCTAATGCCTAAGTTATAAAATTCAGTCTAAATTATGGTATGTCCTTATAGAAAAGAAAAAAAAAAAAAACTCATCAGAAAGGTTAAGAAAACGAGAACAGAAATAGTCGGGAAATCAAGGACGAATGTAAGTGGTACCCTCACAACCAAGGTGAAATATGACTAAAAAGAGAGAATGAAGGCGGGAATAGAATACGAATTAAAATAAGGAATGAAGAGCTAAAGGATATTTTAAGGAGCGCTGGACAGTGTTATATTGTCTAAGAGAGAGAGATATACATATATTTCCAAGCAATAATAAGCTTAGAAACGAAATCGTGAATGAAGTTCATGATCCATCTCATACCGCTCAATCAGGCATTATTAAGTGACATTGTGAATTATGAGAAATGTTAGATAGGAAGGAATGAGATAAGATATACCCATATTGTCGAGCAGTGTCTCGATTATCATCAAGTAAAGGCATTCTATCAAAGGCCTTATAAGAGAGTATAATCTCTAGAACTACACGAATGAAAATAGAATGATATAGAAATAGATCTTATAATGATTTTACCAAAGTCATAAAGAAGTCGCACTACTATATGGCTAGTAGTGGATTGACTACATGAAATATGTTTTGTCTCTGTCTATTCAGATGACTCATAGATCCGATAAGTTAACTCAGTTATACATAAAGGAAATCGTATATTTACAAGGAGTTCCAGAACCTATCACTTCAGATAGAGACACCAAGAGTACCCCTAAATTTTGAACTAACTCATAAAAAGGAGTTAGATACGAGGTTAAGCCTTAACATAGATGTCCACTCACAGACAGATAGACAATCAGAAAGGAAAGTATGAACGCTAAAGGATATGATAGAACATAAGTGTTAAACCAAGATGTAAGTGGGAACGTATAGCACCACCTGTTAAGTTTACATAGGATCGTAACTGTCAAACAACGATCAATATAGCCTTATGAGGCATTATGCAGAAAAGAGTTATCGATCACCACTTTATTGTAATAAAGTAGGTGAGAAAAGGTATAAAGTCTGACGGCAAAGCGAAGCTTGTTGAGATATCTCCTCGATAAGGCGAAGAATAAGAGAAGCTCGGGACGGACAAAAGTCTTACGACGATCTGCGTAAATTTAAAGCGCATTTTAAATGCGGAATCAAAATCTCTTAAGATTTCCCGTCTAGAGATTATAAAATTCGATACAAAGAATGATTAGATCACGTTTTATAGAACCTCACGAGATCCTAATAATGATAGGCTAGTAGCTATAGCTTGGTACTTCCATCACATTTGGGGGAAAGTACGAAATGTCTTCCTCGTGTCGCAATTAAAGAAATACGAAAATTGCCCAATTTACGAAAACCAACATGGTGACGTGACCTTTGACTCGGATGGGTTATGATGAAAATCTCGACTAATTTGATCGTGCGATTGATGATTAAAAAGCAAGTTCGGGTTCTTAATGAAAGTCGATGGAAGAACCATGGACGAAAGAAAAGCACATGGAAAGTTATGATGTTATGATGTTAAGATACCCATACTTTATGAGGTATGCAAATTTGGGACGAAATTTCTTTTAAGGGGTAGGATGTAATACCCATGAATTAAATGCTAATGCGGTATTTAAAACCCGTAAATTAGAGTTTTCTTGAGATATTCAATCGGTATGACATCGAATAATGACTTGATTAATCACGAGGAAATGAATTCCTATTTTATATTCACTGAGAATCGTGAATAAAGGAATAGAAGCTTATGAAGTGTATCGGCAGTATAATTTTAACGTCGATCGCGTATCGATAGTTAAAACTTCATGAAATCTTTCTAAGCAATTAAGCTTAGGATTGAATTCCATTATAAATGGAATAATTTAATAAAGTGATTACCACTTTATTACGACCATTCGAGATAGTCGATAATGAACGTTTTGCAACGTTTTCAAACGTTAACGTTTTAAGATGAAACGAAAAGAGTTTTAATCGATCAGGAAATTATAGGAATTAATTTCCTATGATTAGTATATGTAATTACAGTATTATTTAGCATTAAATCAATGCTAGATCATCAAGATTTGGTAGGGACCAATTTTTTCAAACGTTTGAAAACCCTAATTTGTGAACTCGATTTTTATCGCATAAAATGATGCCATAAATTTATCCTATGATATTATTTATCATCTAAACTATATGTTATAACATATATCAATGTTTGGCATGGAAAATAAAAATTAGACCCATTGGCATAGTGTAAAGCCGAAAACTATACACCTATGTATACAAGTTTATCTTGTTGATTTTCCTATTGCATGTATCTACTATATGACAATGTGATTAATTAAAAAGCCTAACTAAACATTAAAATCAGATATATATGTATATATACTTGTATATTTTCGTGCATGAGGTGTGTGGTGTTGTTTGTGCATGGGATATGCTTGACAATTGTCACTTGAGGCAACAATTGTCACCCCATGCAACCACCCACCTCTCTACCACCACACCCCACTTCAGCCATCCCATCTCCCTACACCCTTCCATCCTCTCCAATTCTCCTCCACACCACGTCCAAACCAGCAGCAACAAGAAGATGAGAGCCACTCCACCATTCTAAGAGGAGGCGAGCTCCTAGCAAGATGGACAGCGAAGCCTTTCCAGGCTATGAGCCCTCTCCTCAGTCAACCTCTTCGATTCCTCACTAAATATCACACCAAGGTGAAGAATCCAAACCTTGAACTCAATAGTGTTGGAGCTACATACATGCATGTACATATATATGCTTGAATATGCTAGATTTATAAGTATAGGTGATTGCATGTTGATTTATCTGGACGAACAGCAACTTCACGAAATTATTAGACTAAGTTACAGTGGTCCGATGATTGTGAATTTTTAATATGTTGAAAATATATGTGTCTAATATGCCTCTGTAAAATTTCAAGTCCATCCAACATGATTTGCTATTTTAATCGTATTTTTCGAAATCATCGCGCAAATCTGTGAAATCGCCGTGTTCATCACCCATAATCCGTGGCTTTCGTTTTAAGTTTGGATAATGATAAAACTCTGAAATTTGGCAGAAACATAATTCAGAATGTCTAGACGATGTATGTAAATTTTCAGAATTTTCTAAAAAGTTTTACTATTTATTTCAGATTTTACAAGTTAACTGCACAAAACTGTCACGGGAGTGATAGCTCGTGGTAAAACATTTTTATCTCCCAATCTATTGTGAATCATTGAGTGAGGCTTTTCTGGATAAAACTAGACTTAAGTGGCTTTTCAATATGATTGGTTTCATTTCAGATTCCTTATAATGAACTCACGGTGAATTTTTAAAGTTGACGCATTTCAGTAAGCCTTTTTGGACAAACTGCCTTAGAAAATTTTTCATATAATAGGCTGTTCGAGTATGACTTTTACGTGAGGTGTTCAAGCCATTTGTAGTCCGATTTGGACTTGGGTTTCTTCATAATAAATGTTCCCCACCATGTCTAGTTGTGATCTGGAAAGTTTCATCCCAAACCAACTCTTATAGGTATACCTTTCACTGACCCAAAGTCACCTACTGGAAATTATCCATTTCCAACTAGTCAACTTCGAGCTTATGTATTTCTCGATGTGTCAGTTATTTTCCAGTATGGTCTTCATGAAATATGTAGTACTTGTTACAAGGTTTCGAAATTGGTAGCCTGCAGCCATTTTGGCATTGTGAGTCAAAAGTTACGAGCCTCGCAAAACCCCTCGTCGTTAAGCTAAATCTGGAAATTCTGAAATATTTTCTAAGTATGAAAGTCAGTTTGAGTTGCCCACTTTGAGACCCTATATCTCCAGAACCACGACTCTTTTGGATTTAATTCCTTCTTAGAACTTGTAGTACATGTTTAGAGGTTTCCAGAATGTATCTTTGTGCGACCATACGTATTCTGAATCGAGAGTTATGGATCGTCAAAGTACGTCACTTGGGTTGTTTCAAGCTGTTTTGCTGAAATTAAACACTTGAAATTTGACTAAGTGTTGAAAACCCTATGTGAGTATGCCTTATGTGACTAACATGCTATTAATCGATGCATTCATTATGTTATGTCGCAAGTGCGATGAAACATTATAAGATGTGCAATTATGATAAAACATCATGATACGATATTTTCACGGCGTACCTTAACGTGAAATATTTGACTAGAGTCTTCTGCGTGGTCGATTGAGTGTATATCATACCATGATATACACTAAAATAGAAATATGGGTTCTAAGACCCAATGGATTTTCGACTCCAAAACCTCAAGGCGAGAATAGATAGGCTAAAGCTAGGACTTACAGGTCGAAATGGGATTAAGGCGATCTACGGTCCGGTGGGCTTTACTACTACTCAAAAATAAAATGCTTTTGAAATATTTTATGATGCTTATTTCAACTGTTGATAAAATGTTTATAAGATTACACCAAAATATTTATGTTTTGTGTATGTATCCTATCCATGAGATATTATGAAATGTTATGAATGTTGTTGGGTCGCTCCCACTTATGAATGAAAATCGATATCGGATCTGTCTTGGGAAGGACAATACACAGCTAGGATTAACGTGTACACCTAAGGTGACCGTGTCTTTGTAAGAACAATTCACGGCGGTCACGGCGTCGTAGAGGAGGCCTCGCTTCACGACGTTCGACTATGATGTTATGAAGAATGATGATAAGGGATATGGATCATACACACGAGAAAAATGCACGGCGGCGATGATTTTATGAGCGATAAAATGCTTTAGTAAGCCTGAGGCATTTTCAACTAAAACCCTTGTGTCTTACCATGATGTGGCGATGTAATCTTAAAATGATAAAATATTTTGGCATGAGTCCACCGAGTGCATTTTGTACTCGACCTGCATGTTTGTTTTTAAATGTGCGGGTTGAGCGAGATGATGGATGGGCGGTGTTGAGCAATAGGATTATTGTCATTTGAAAAGTTTATACCTTGATAGTACATCGTCATATGTACTTATCACATGTCTTCATTGCAAGAACCTTAAATTTATGTAATATAGTCGAGAATATAAATGGCATATGTATTACGTTTATTGTTAAAAGAGTCTCCTTGTATTTTTATCCTACAATTTAGAGTTATAGTCCTGTTAATCCGTTCTTAGGATTGTGGGTATAACATCATTTAATCATCAAAAACCAATTAAATCATCACCTTATGCACATAGTGCTCTCGGTTTTATTTAAATTAGGTATTTGATTTCCAAAAATTCTAATAATTATACACTATGTTTATACATTATAATACAACATTATAACATTAAAACATTCATCAAAACCAAATTAAATCATCACCTTCTTGAGCAATAGCTCTTCGGTTTTTTTGATTCAATCTAGTATTTGATTTTCAAAAATTCCAATAATTTCATACAACACATAAATAATATACTAAAGTATTAATATATCATTGGATGATCAAAATAAAATCATACACCAACATTCCATGTATATATGCTCACGGTATTTTCAAAAATTTAAACATATGGTTTCCAAAATTCTAAATAAATCATATAACATATAAACAATACATTAAAGCATTAATATGTCATCACAAGCTTAAAATAAAATTTATACACCATGGTACATATTAAGAGGCTCACGGTATTTTAATAAAAATACCTGGGTTTTCTAAAATCCTTAAATCAAAACCATGTATTATAAACATGATAATAAACAATAATCCATCACTAAAATATTCATGAAGTAATCGGTCACCCTATGTACATTTTAAATATTTTCGAAAATTATTTCAACAAGCTAGGGTTCGAAAATCATGTTCATTCACTAGATCCATTCATATATTTCACATATAACACCATATGATTATCCAAGCATATATATTCACATATATTTCGAAATAACTCATCAAGAACAACATTCATCCATAGCTCATTCATAGAACATTTAAACATACACAAATATATATATATATATAGTATTCGACACACACACACATACATATAAACATGCTCGATTTTTCTTGAACAAGGGAGATGTAATCGGTACTTAAGGTCTCTATTTACCTTGGAATGATATAGATTCACAAGGACAATGAAGTTATCAAGCTTGGTGAAGAGATGGAGAAGAAATGGAGAAGGAGAACTTTCGAAAATAATGGGAGTTTGTCTCGGTTCTTGGCTGAAGAAGGGAGGGGATGGAGAGAATAATGAGAGAGTGTAGAGTGTTTGAAGTGTGTATTGAGTGTAATGGTTTGAAGAGGAAGAGTCTCCCTATAATATCTCTCTCTCTCGATTTTCTCCTTCAAGTGGATGAAATCTGCAGCCAAATGATGGAAATATAGTGATCATTAGGCTAGGCTAGAAAGGGCTTCATGGGTTGGGCGATAAAGGTGGATCATCATGCTTGTGCAAAGAGGGTGGCGGCGATTTAGGGATGTTTAGGGCTGATTTAAATTGTTTTAATCCTTAATACATGATATATATATCATACATGATCATAGATATATAATACTGAGTCATAAAAATAATTAAATCAAGCATATAGTACCTATTCGAAAATACTTGATTATATTTAGGAAAATAGGAATAAAATTATAAATCACACCTATTATTGATACTCATGTAATTTTCGATCATATATATCATAATATATGATTTAGCTATTAAATAATAGCATATGATAAAATTATAGCATTAATTTATGCTTATGAAAACCTAATTTCAAAAATTAGGTTTCGAAAATTATATATGTATGCTATCGAGATTAAATGCTCCAAAATTTATTTTATAGCTTAATAATACTCATATATATTATAACATATAGTCTAGATACCATATGACAATTTAATGGTATCATTTCATGTGAAAAACCATAGTTTATAAACTTAGGGTTTTCGAAAAAAATTCAATTCCAAAATATCGAATTTTAATAGCTAAAATTCAATTTTAATAATTAACAATACTGTAATTATATAAAATAATAATAGGAAATTAATTATTATAATTTCCTGAGCATTAAACTCATTTTACAAAACGTCTCTAGACGTTGACGTTCAAAACGTTCAAAATCGACTCATCTCAAAATGGTCGTAGTAAGTTCATACTTACTTTATAAAATATGTTCCTTTTAATAAAGGAATTAAGATGGAAATTAATTCCAAGCTCTACAACCGTAGATTTCCATAAAATCGACGTTCGATCGCTTTGACGTTAAAATAATACCGTCGTATCATTTCATAAATTTCATCCTTTAATTCACAATCATTAGTGAATTATAAAAAGGAATCGTTATAACGATATCGCGTCGAAATCACAATATTCGATGTCGTAAAAAAAAAAATTTATATACTGTGAAACCCTAATTACGGGTTTAGAATACCGTAATCGTATGTTTGTTTCTTTGAATATTACATTCCACCGCTTTACGAAAAATTTCGTCCCAAATTTGTATACCTTTAGAAAAACAAATCGGGGTATCGTTTTCATCGCTTCTTCAAGCTCCCACGTGGCTTCTTCGTCCGTGGTGTTTCCACAAAGACTTTGACTAACAATTGACTTGCTCCGTAGTCGTTGGACTTTATAGTCGAGGATTGCCATTGGTTCCTCTTCATAGCTCATGTCGGGTTTGAGAATCACGTCGTCTTGGTGGATCACGTGCTTAGGATCTTGAGCGATTTTCGCAATCATGCGACACGTGAAAACATTATGCACATTCCCTAGGTTTGGCGGAAGAGCCAACCTATAAGCTACCGGACCTATCCTCTCTAGGATCTCATAAGGTCCTATAAAACGGGTCTAAGCTTCCTTCGTGCCAAACTCGACAATCCCTTTCGATGGAGAGACCTTAAGAAATACTTTGTCTCCATCCTCAAATTGTAGTTCGGATCTCACGTATCGGCAGAAGATTGTCCGTCATCGAGCCTCTTTATCCTCGCCTAATCATCGAGCGATCTCGATCATTTCGCTCAACGCATCGTGCCCTATGACTTTTCTCTCACCGACTTCATCCCAATAAAGTGGTGATCTACACTTCGCCAAACAAGGCCTCGATGGGGGCCATGCCGATCGTCGCTGATAGTCGTTGTTGTAAGCAAATTCGATAAGAGGTAAAATATCTTCCCATTTTGCACCTCGATCCAAAATTACGGTTCTAAGCATATCTTCTAGCGTTTGGATCGCTCTCTCCGACCGCCCATCGGTTTGTGGGTGGAATCTTGATCGAATTTAATCTGCACTCAGCCTCTCTCGCAAGCTAATCCTCGAATACGGATGTGAACTTGGAGTCTCGATCGAGGTAATAGATTTTGGCACTCCATGTAGTCGCACAATTTCCTTAACGCATACCGGGCTAACTTATCGATCCATAAGTGCTTTGAATAGGTGAAAGTGAGCACTTTTGGTGCCTCTATCCACAATTACCCATATGGCTGTGTTTCCTCTTCTTGACTTGGGTAAGCTTAACGAAATCCATGGTTATATCGTCCCACTTCCACTCGTGGATTTCCAATGGTTGCAACTTTCCGTATGGACGTTGGTGTAGTGCCTTCACTTGTCGACAAACAAGGCAGCGTTTCACTGAAGAAGCTATGTCTCGCTTCATGCCTTCCCACCAAAACTTTTCCTTCGTGTCTTGTACATCTTAGATCGCCTGAGTGGGCGGTGTAGGGCGTATCGTGAGCCTCACTCATGATTTCGTTCTGAAGCTCTGCGTCGTCAGGAACGCATATCCTTCCTTCAAATAATAAGGCGTTATCCGGCGCCTTTTGGAAATTCTTGAATCCTTCAGACCTTAGTCTTTCTCGGATCTTTTCCAACTTTTCCTCCATCCTTTGCCTCTCGACAATCCTTTTCTTAGGTCGACGCCAGTGTGAGTGTAGCGACCACAATTATCTCGGTGGTTCCACCAGCTCAATCCTCATTCTACCAAACTCTTCAACGAGTTTTTCCTCTTGTATAAAGAGACATCCTAACTCAGATGGCTCTTACGACTCAAGGCGTCACCGTTGGATTTGTATATCTTGAAGCGCTTTGGTTAAGCTTGTATACAATGTTTCTGTTACCACTATTACAATCTCCTATCTGAATTGAATACTTGATTGCATATATCTCGTATCCCCTTATCTCATATAAGTTAGATCATACAGGTGTGAAGATCACGTAAGTCTCGTATGATTGGTCAAGCTTAATGAGATATAAAAGTTTCACACCGAGACAACTTGAGGACGAGTTGTCGGTATAGAGGCTGCGTATAGATAAGAAGTGACTTGACTTAGTTACTTGTCTATGCTTTGTGCGCCTCGGCGTATTGAAGGATCACGGTGAGATGTGTTCTTCTATCGACCGTCGTGAAGAACCAAGATCTCGGTGACTTACGATGATCTAAACCTCGATAAGGTATTAGGTGAGTATGAGTTCTTGACCATCACTTTGACTTGTTATGGGTGAGGTTATATGTTCTAACCCAAGATTCTCCGTGATCTTGGGTGGTGGCGATGTTTGTATGTCACGCTAGTTATCTCATGTCGAGTCACCGTATCCGCTTAGGATGATGACGTCCCTTAAGGAGCTCAAAAGGTTTATTGTACTAAACCCCGCAGTTGAGTTAGCTCAAGTACAATAATAAGGTTGAGTGGTACTTGCTAAGGAATTGAAGATATTAATTATTTTAAGCGATGATTGCTATAAATAATTAATGGACGTATGATATCTTAAATACGGGATTCAGAATGTCTAAGTGCAAGCCCGACTCAACTTCGGTAATAAAGGGTAAGTCAAGATTTATTCTCTAGTGGCATGAATAAATGTATATAAATTAATTTATGTTCGGGTCAACATAAGATAATTAATTTATTTGAGGCCCATCTTTATTCCTTGCATTTGATCCACAGGCTTGTCCATCCGTGCCCATAGCTTAGCAAGAAAATGGGTCCCTATAGCTCTCTATGGCAAGATTTTATTCTCTTTATCCTACAAGGATATTATTATATTTATGGTATATGCATAGATCCTTTCCATATAAGATTATGGTAATAATCACGAGTATGGTAATTTCCATAAAGAATTATGGTAATTTCCATATGGGATTATGGTAATTTCCATATAGGATTATGGTAATTTCCATATGGGATTAGGGTAGTGCATTATAAATATAAGGTATGAGATAAAGTCTAGGTTAATGCTCATTAATTAACATCACAATTTTCGAGCATCACATGTGTGATTTGTGAGGATTCTCGAAAAGTTGAGAGAGAGCTTGAGGTGTTTTTCCAAGCATTCTCCATAGATCGTCCTCACCGACGCTGGAGATTGGGCAACCGGGATACACCCGGAAGGTCAAAGCACGAGTCTCGATCCGCTCATTCCGCTCGACCGGCGGATCCAAAGGTAAACACGAGAAAACCCTACGTGTTGCAATTAATTAAATAGACGCATGCTAGGAATATAATAAATGTATGGTGAATTAAATATCCAAGATAGATCCTCGGGCGAGGGCTAAACCTAGTTTTTCCAACAATTGGTATCGAGGCGAGGATCGGTATCTTGGCTCGCTGGATTAATTCACGCTTGATTATTACGTGCGTTTAATTAATTGTGAATCTGCTGCTCATCGTGGCTCGTTTTTGTTTTGTTGGGTTTTGTTTTTCACCACGAGAAAATCCGTGGTTAGATTAGATTTATTTTCAGAAATCTTATCTCGTATAAGAAGAACGAAGACGAAGCACGAAGACGAGACGATGGGGAAAACAGTCTCGCGGGTGTCCCCGGGCGGTTTCTGCGGCGACCCTCGCGGTCGTGAGGGCGATCACGAGGGCGCGGGCGACGGCGCTGTCACGCGAGATCCTGGCGCCTTACGAAAAGCTCGCGGTCACGCCGGACGCACCGCAAGGCAACGCGACAAAGGCGAGATAGCGGCGACGGGCGCGGTTCGCGCAGAGATACCCGACGCAAGCGGTTCGCGGTCGCGAAGTTTGGCCGCCGGCGGCACGACGCCTCTCGGGCGTTCGGCGCCAGGGAGGGCCACGCACGCGTGCTCGTCGGGTCGCGATCGCCTTAGCGACCGTGAGGAAGCCCGCGAGGAGCGCGCGCAAAGCGGCGCTGCCGAGGTGGACGCACGATTGGCTTTGCCCTGGCGCTGCCCAAGACATGTATTGGGACGACCCGCCCGCACCCATTTTTCCAAGCCCAACCCAGATTTTCCGTCCGCGCCCATGCACGCGAGGCCCATTTGTTGAATCCGTCCGTGCCCGCCCACGCGAGGTCTGTTTTCGAAGTTTAATTGCACTTTGCAAATCTATGTAATAGATTAGACAGAATGTGTGTTTCACGATTGATCGCGATGAACGCTTTATTTTATTTTATCGCTCATATGCATGTCGTGGATGTTTAAATTATGCGTAGCATGCTATGTATGTTTATATTACGTTGACAAACCTTTAAGTGTTTTACGTAATTGGATGCGCATAGTAAGCATGCTAGGTTTATCGCGCTTATCAAGCATATTTTAGAATTACATGAGCATGTTTTACATGTTGAGTTCTATAGAAAAGCATGCTAGGATTACGTGATCTGCATGGACAAACCTTTTGAATAAAAAGACTAACCAAGTAACCCGACAAATTAATTTTTGAATTAAAATGTCATGACCTCCACTTTTGATCTCTAAACAAAGTGAGACGACTGTGAGTAAACGCCCACACGTGGCTTGCTTGCACTGCTTATCATAAGTTTGTTAGATGAGATTTCTAAATAAAATTTTCTAAATCTATTGAGAAGTGGGAGTTTCATGTAAACGCCCACACGCGCGGCTTACATGTGCGATTTTCATAAGTTCTCTGAGATAGATATAAATGAGATAACAAAAGAATTTGAATTGGAGCGGTATGGTCCTAGTGAGTATGCTAATTCTAAGAATTAGTCATATTTGTTAAAATGTGGTCATTGCTTAGACATCACCTCAAGCACAACTTCCCGCCAAGTCCCTTCGCGATAGTGATGTGGTCTAGTAAGGTCCAATCGTTAATTTCATTTGTCATAAGGATAAGTTGACATGGATTGAAATTAAACGACTAAAAGGTATATTTTAGTCCAGTCGGGGGTTCATGTAAACGCGTACACAGCGCGGCTTGCATGTGGGATTCCTTGGGCGATTGGAAGTTTCAATTAATATTGTTTTATCAAAAGGTTACAATATTATTGTTACGAATTATATGCGATCGTATGCTTATGTGTTTACATTATCGCTTTTAGATATGTCTCTTACGCGATAATCAATATGCTCGCACAAAATCTGTTATCCGTCCAAATTTTATCGAGTGGAAACGAAACATGGAATATGTTCTTATCATTTGAAGAACACATGTTTGTTCTCACTACTCCTAAACCCGATGCCCTTATCGACGATCGACTAATGAGCAAAGAAGAGTCAAGCGGACTTTGGAATAAGTCAAACAATATGGCTAAATGCTATATGATGACTACTATGTCCAAAGGTTTGCAACCGCAACATCGATCGATGGTAGACGCGACGATATTTGGTCAAGTCTCGAGGTAAGTTTGGGCGATCGGATCGGACGATCGCTTCCACACAATGAGAGAAATCTTGGCGTGTAAGATGGAAGAAGGAAGTTCGGTCCATGAACATGTCTCCCACACGACTCATCTCATGGATAGTCTTGATCGGTTGGGAGGAGGTATTGACGGCGGCCAAGGTCGATATCATCCTCAATACACCGCCCAAGTCTTTTGAGAACTACAGAATGCGATCATGAGCAAGACCGAGTTTACACTTAGTCGGTTGCTTAATGATCTCGTGGCTGCGGAAGGAGTTATGGGAAAAGGAGCACATGCTCTTGCTAGCACATCTAAGGGCCCAAATTTTCCGTTGCAAAATGGGAAAAGAAAAGGGCACCAAAGGTGGTAGAGGCGAGGAAATAGTGGGAGTAATGGGAGCAAGAACATGGCTGCCACCGAGGCTTGAAGAAGCGAAAGGAGAATGGCAAGTGCTTCAAGTGCGGTAAGACCGGGCATTGAAGGCTAAGTGCCCTATGCTCAAGGCGAAAGGTACGCGCTTGCTTTAGTAATGGAAACATGTTTAGCAACTTTTTCTACCCATTCTTGGGTAGTAGACACAGTCGACCGATCATGTTTGTTACACTTGCGGGGTTCCCGCGGACAAGGAGTCAAGCTAATGGCGAGATAACGATCTCCATGGGCAACGCGCGAAAGTCGAGGTCATTGCGCTTGGAAATGTTTCTTTATGTTTTGGGACAACGGTTTTAGTTTTGAAAGACGCTTTATATGTGCGGATTTTCGTGAGACCTTGTTTGCTTTGAAATTATTTACTCATGGATATTCTCATTATTTTGATAGTGGTGTTTCTATCATAAGAAATGACGGTTATCTGTGTTGTACGTTATATAATTCGCTTTATACTATTTTTGCAAAACATAATACCTATAACTATGTTGCATCTTCATCAAACCCTAAAAGAGAAAGTTTTCTTCAAGACATAATACTACTTTTCTCGGCATCTTAGATTAGGTCACATCAATCTAAATAGGATCCAAAGACGGCCAAGAATGGGGCGTTGGGTAATCTCACGGTTACTCGCTCCCACCGCGAATCCTGTATAGAAGGTATGATGTCGACCAGACCCTTCATGGCGAAGGGTTATAGAGCCAAAGAAATGTTAGAGCTAGTACATTCTGACCTGTGTGGACCTATGTCCACACAAGCTCGTGGAGGGTACGAGTATTTTGTCACTTTCATTGACGATTACTCAAGGAACGGATACATATACCTGCTTCACCGCAAGTCTGAATGTTTTGAGAAATTCAAAGAGTTCAAGGCTGAAGTGGAGACAAAGCTTGGTAAGAGTATCAAGTCATTGCGTTCTGATCGCGGTGGCGAATACCTCAGCAAAGAGTTCATGGACTATCTAGTGAAGTGTGGGATTACCTCCCAACAAGATTTCACCCGCACACCACAACAAAATGGTGTGTCGAGCGAAGAAATAGAACACTTTTGGAAATGGTTAGATCGATGATGAGTTATGCAACATTGCCTATTTCGCTTACGGGGTATGCCTTAGAAACGGCGGAATACTTGCTAAATCTAGCACCGCCGAGTTGTGGTTTGGGCGCGAAGCCGGTTTAAGCCACATAAGGATATTGGGCGATCCGGCACGTGTCTTTGAACAAGAAGGTCGACAAGTTGGAGGCTAGATCCGATGCTGCGTCGTTTATTGGCTATCCTAGAGGAACGAAGGTGGTTTATTCTATAGTCCTAAGGATCGGAAGGTCATTATTAGCACTAATGCCCGATTCTTAGAAGAGGATTATATGAAAATCATAAGTCCAAAGTTGAAATCATTCTTCAAGAATTAGAAGATGATTGTATTCCACCACCGATTAGACCAAAGGTGCGAGATGTCGAATCTAGTGGGAGGATCGACACCGGATACTTCAAGAAATTGAAGTGGGTCGAGTTCCACTAGAGATACCGACCGTATGTGTGGTACCTACCAGCAAGTTGTGCAAAATAGAGAACCACAAGTTTCTGCACCCACCGTTGCCATTGTGCTCAGAGAACCTCGTCAGTGGTGGGAGGGTTGTTCGTCAACCCGAGCGATTTATGTTCGTGGGTGAATCTTGGTTTAGTCCCGTGAAACGAGCAGCAATAATCGACCCGTGGACATACAAGGAGGCGATACAAGATATTGATGCAAGATCATGGCACACCGCTATGGACTTAGAAATGGAGTCCATAACGGCTATGGATGTATATGAAAGACACTCTACCGATGGCAAGGAAGCCATAGGTAGTAAGTGGATATACAAGAGGAAGAGAGATTCCGATGGAGAGGTTTCGACTTTTAAAGCCGTGCTTGTGGCAAAGGGTACACTCAGATTGAGGGCATCGATTTCGATGAGACCTTTTCACCGTAGCAATGCTCAAGTCCATCGAAATTCTTCTAGCCATAGCACCCACTCAACCTAGAGGTTTGGCAATGGATGTTAAACCGCTTTTCTAAACGGTTACCTTGAGGAAGGTAGAGACATCTATATGCAAAGAACCTCGAAGGTTATGTGGTAAAGGGTGAAGAGCATCTAGTATGGAAGCTTAAAGTCCATTTATGGACTTAAGCAGGCCTCCCGATCATGGAACTTACGCTTTGACGAGGTAGTAAAGTCCTATGGATTTACCCAGTTGCCTAGTGAGAGTTGTGTGTATCGGTTAGATGTCAACGGTGATGTGGTATTTCTTGCACTTTATGTAGATGACATCCTTCTAGTTGGCAACAACGTGAAGCTGTTATCAGACGTAAAGAGTTGGCTATCCGATCAGTTTCAAATGAAAGACTTAGGAGATGCAGCGTACATTCTTGGGATCAAGGTTTACCGAGATCGCAAGAAGAAAATGTTGAGCTTATCTCAGGCGTCTTACATTGATACTGTGATTACTCGCTTTAGTATGCAGACCGCCAAGAAAGGATTGCTACCTTTCAGACATGGCGTTCCTTTATCTCAGACAAAGATCACCTATGATCGAAGGAGATAGAGGAATGAGACAAGTTCCATACGCTTCACCGTAGGAAGTCTCATGTACGCAATGCTATGCACGAGGTCCGACATCTCGCTATGCGGTAGGCATAGTAGCTAGATATCGATCTAACCACGACAAGCTCATTGGATCGCAAGAAGCATATACTCAAGCACCGAAAAGGACTCGAGATTATAGGCTGGTTTACCATGCAGATAGTCTAATGTCTTTGGGTTATCTGCACTGGATTTCCAAGTCGACCGTGATGAGAAAAAGTCAACCTCGGCTATGTGTTTACTTTGGGAGGTGGAGCCAGATCTGGCGGAGTGCAAAGCGGCGATGCATTACGGACTCTACCATGGAAGCCGAATATTTAGCCGCCTTGAGGCTTCTAAGGAGGTCCGATGGTTCAAGAACTACCTCATGGATCTAGGTGTGGTACCGGTTTGCCTAAGAGTATCATAGTTTCATGTGATAACTTTCGGTGCGATGTGAAACTCGAAGGAACCACGGACCCACAAGGCGACCAAACACATAGAGAAAGTACCATGTCATACGAGAAATCATTAGGCGAGATGACGTGCTGATTGAAAAGATTGATACGACGGAAAATCTAGCGGATCCATTCACAAAGAGCTCGCCGCAAAAGTCTACGGCGCACGCTCGAGGACTTGGATTATGCTGATGGCACCCACTTAGAAAGGAAACTTTTGTATAAGTGGGAGAAGCAAAGTGATGGTTGTTAGTAATAGCTAGTAGAGACACATTGTATACTAAAAGTTTGCTTTAGTATAAGTGGGAGATTGTTGGATTTGTATCTTGAAAGCGGTTTGGTTGAGCTTGTATACAATGTTTCGTTACCACTATTACAATCTTCTATCCGAATTGAATACTTGATTGCATATATCGTGTCCCTTATCTCATATATAAGTTAGATCATACAAGGTGTAGAAGATCACGAAGTCTCGTATGATTGGTCAAGCTTAATGAGATATAAAAGTTTCTGGTGAGACAACTTGAGGACGAGTTGTCGGTATAGGCTGCGGTATAGATAAGAAGTGACTTGACTTAGTTACTTGTCTATCTTTGGTACGTCTCGACGTATTGAAGGATCACGATGAGATGTGTTCTTCTATATGACCGTCGTGAAAACCAAGATCTCGGTGACTTACGATGATCTAAACCTCGATAAGGTATTAGGTGAGTATGAGTTCACCATCACTCACTTTGACTTGTTATGGGTGAGGGTTATATGTTCTAACCCAAGATTCTCCGATCTTGGGTGGTGGCGAGGTTGTATGTCACGCTAGTTATCTCAGACGAGTCACCGTATCCGTTTAGGATGATGGCGTCCCTTAAGGAGCTCAAAAGGTTTATTGTACTAAACCCCGCAGTTGAGTTAGCTCAAGTACAATAATAAGGTTGAGTGGTACTTGCTAAGAATTGAAGATATTAATTATTTTAAGCGATCATTGCTATAAATAATTAATGGACGTCACGATATCTTAAATACGGGATTCAGAATGTCTAAGTGCAAGCCCGACTCAACTTCGGTAATAAAGGGTAAGTCGGCATTTATTCTCTAGTGGCATGAATAAATGTTTATAAATTAATTTATGTTACTGGTCAACATAAGATAATTAATTTATTTGAGGCCCATCTTTATTCCTTGCATTTGATCCCTGGGCTGGCCCATCCAGGCCCATAGCTTAGCAAGAAAATCGGTCCCTATAGCTCTCTATGGCAAGATTTTATTCTCTTTATCCTACAAGGATATTATTATATTTATGGTATATGCATAGATCCTTTCCATATAAGATTATGGTAATAATCCTGGGAGTATGGTAATTTCCATAAAGAATTATGGTAATTTCCATATGGGATTATGGTAATTTCCATATAGGATTATGGTAATTTCCATATGGGATTAAGGTAGTGCATTATAAATATAAGGTATGAGATAAAGTCTAGGTTAATGCTCATTAATTAACATCACAATTTTCGAGCATCACATGTGTGATTTGTGAGGATTCTCGAAAAAGTTGAGAGAGAGCTTGAGGGTGTTTTTCCGAAGCATTCTCCATAGATCGTCCTCACTCGACGTTGGAGATTGGACAACCGGGATACAGTCCAGAAGGTCAAAGCACGAGTCTCGATCCGCTCATTCCGCTCGACCCGACGGATCCAAAGGTAAACACGAAAACCCCTACGTGTTGCAATTAATTAAATAGACGCATGCTAGGAATATAATAAATGTATGGTGAATTAAATATCCAAGATAGATCCTCGGGGCGAGGGCTAAACCTAGTTTTCCCAACATCAACTACTACATTCGCTTTGCCCGGGTGATAGTTAATACCACAGTCGTAATCTTTTACTAATTCAAGCCATCTTCTTTGCCTCATATTCAGATCTCTTTGTTCGAAGAAATACTTCAAACTTTTATGATCCGTGAAGATCTCACATCTCACACCATAGAGATGGTGTCTCCAAATTTTCAGTGCATGAACTACAGCTGCTAATTCCAAATCGTGGGTTGGGTAGTTCAGTTCGTGGGGTCTGAGTTGTCGGGATGCATAAGCTATCACTTTTCCTTCTTGCATCAAACACAACCCACCCGGTCTTAGATGCGTCTCAGATAGACCACATACCCTTATCCGCTTACGACCGCTAGAACCGTGTCTTGGTCAATTTTTCCTTGAGTATTTGGAAACTCGTCTCGCACTCATCAGTCCAATTGAACTTGATTCCCTTCCGAAGTAGCTGGGTTATTGGCCTTGCAATTTTGGAGAATCCTTCGATGAATCTCCTATAGTAACCAAAAATCCTAGGAAACTTCTAAACTCGTCTTTGAGTTTTTGGTGATTTCCATTCTTGCACGGCCTCTACTTGGTCGGATCTACTTTTATACCTTCAATGTATTACGATGTGTCCAAGGAACATAACTTCCTTCACCAAAACTCACATTTGCTAAACTTACCAAAGAGTCTTTCATCTCTCAAGCTTTGCAAAACCGTTCAGAGATGTTCCCTATGATCCTCTTCATTATTTGAATAAATAAGGATATCATCTATGAAGACCAAAACAAATTTATCCAAAATGGATGAAATACTGCTCATGAGGTCCATGAATACGGTGGTGCATTGATTAATCCGAATGGCATAACTATGAACTCATAGTGGCCATATCTCGTTCGAATGCGCCTTAGGTACATCTTCGAGACCGTATTTTCGGTGATGGTATCCTCGACTTAAGATCAATTTTCGAGAATACACCCGCCTCCTCGCAATTGATCAAACAGTCATCAATTCGGGTAAGGGTATTTGTTCTTTAGTGTCATCTTATTTAGTTCTCTATAATCGATGCACATCCTCAAAGAACCATCCTTTTTCTTAACAAACAAAACAGCGCCAAGGTGAACACACTCGGCCTAATGAATCCTAGATCCAAAAGCTCTTGGATTTGGATTTTCAGCTCTTCTAGTTCCTTTGGGGCCATCCTATAGCCGCCTTCGACATCAATGATCCGGGCTCCAAGTCGATAGTAAACTCTAGTTGTCTATCGGGAGGCGCCTTGGTAGATTCTCGGAAATCGTCCAAAATTCTTGACAACTTCAATGTCTTCTACCCGCTCGGGTTTATCCTCTTCGCTCAAATAAACAAGGAATGCATGGCATCCTTTCGGTTCATCATCCTCCTAGCTTGAAGTGTAGATCTGATCGATTCTTCTTCCCATGCCGATCCCGTGAAATCGTAGTTCTTGTCCTGTGAAAGTGAAACGAATTTTCCTTTCCTTACATAGAATCGTGGAATGATTCTTAGCTAACCATCCATTCCTAGGATTATGTCTACATCATCCATGGGTATTATGTTTAGATCGCTAGCCGTAACCTTAAGTGATCCTAATGTCAACTCTAGGTTCGAGCAAAAGTGTAATGTACCATAATCCCTCCTATGGGCGATGAGATTCTCATATCACGGCTTGACCTTTCGCACCTAAGGCCCAAGATTTCTACGCATGATTTTGCAATAAAGAATGCGAAGCACCCGTGTCGAACAATACTATAACTGGTAGGTCGAGTAGAACCCCATACCGCCAAGTTTCCTAGTTTTGTTAGATTCGCCCTATGTAGGCGTAGGCTCTAGCCCGAGCCGGTGAGGCCGACGCGTTGGTCCTTGTTGATTCGGCGGCGCCGCCCGCCTCGTTGTTGTTGCTAGCGTTGGCGCTGGTGGTTGCCGCCTCTGTTGTTGTTGAGGCGGTGGCTGCCACTGCGGTTGCGGGGGTTGTTGTTGCGGCTGCTGCCATTGTGGTTGCTGCACCACCTGCTGGGGTTGTTGCCACTGGAGTTGCTGGGGTTGGGGTTGGAATTGTTGTGGCGGCTGGGGTTGAAGCTGTATAGCCCTTAATGGCTGAGCATTGCCCGGTTGGTTCGGTCTTATATCCGAACGTGACACTGGGCAATTGTTGGCGTAATGCCCGTTTACCCCGCACTTGTAACAGCTCACCACGTTTGCCGTGCACACTCCCTTGTGTGCTCTATGGCATCTAGGGCATTGAGGTGCCCTCAACTGCTCCTCGCGGTCCCTTGCCGTGAGCATAAGCCGCTCTCTTCCGCTTTGTCCTTGCGCGCCTCTGTTTCTCACCACGGGCGCTGTGACTTGCGTCCCCATAACTCCCGCGTTGTTATTCCGTGGTTGGGCCCCATTTCCTTTTCCTCTATCCAACGCATTGTGTGTGCGAGACGACACCGACTTATTCTCGACATGGCGCTTCAATATCTAAAGCTCGTGCGAGAGCTTCAGTAGGATAGGTTTCCATGGTCGGCAAGAGACATGCGTATCTCCATTCTTAGCCTCGACGAACTTTTCCGACATTTTCAAGTCGGTGTCCACCGCCTGTGCATATCTCGACATCTCGCAAAGCGTGATCATAGTCGGTCATAGTCATCATTTTGTTTTAGCGGAAAATTCACGCTCCTTCTTCCTCTTATAGCTCTTGGGGATGTACTTCTCATCTGACTCCTCTCAAGTCCTCCCACGAGAACTCCTCCAGCTTGCTCGTGAAGAAGGTCTTCTTTCCGCCTCCCACCAAAAGTCACCGGTCCTATCACCGGAAGGTAACACACGACACCTTTCCGTGTCGTGCATCTTAGGAAGGTAAAAACCGCTCAATGGCTCTAACCCATTGCTCGGCTTCTTCCCGGTTGCCTTTTCCGTTAAAGCATGAGGGGTTCTGCCTTAGAAATAGCTCTTCGATCCCGCGATCGGGTTGAGGTGGAGGGTGGTTGGGAATGTCCTCGCCTTCTTGCTCGTGGGTTCTACCCTTCCTCTCGCCTTCCCGACCTCGACCCACAGGTTCTCGCCCGGATTTCTTCTCGAGGCATGCTGCTATAGAAAACAAGTAATCATTAGGCACTTATTCTTTTCACAACCCAACATACACCAACACTATTTTGGCCTCATTGTAAAACGATTCTAAACAGAATATATTACTCTTAACAAACATAATTTGCCGCAAAAGCCCTATCAGGGTCATGTATATATATATCAAAATTTCTGCCATAGGCAGGATGTTCAATACCAACGGTTATACGGAAAACATAAATCCCGGCCTACACGGCCTTCCAAAAGTTAAGGTTTCTAAATCCATCACAAAAATTTAAACATAGGAAAAGGAAAACAACAGAAGCTTAAACACAAAAAAAAAATCTCCTTAAGCTTCATCGTGGTCTACATCATCGCCCTCCCACCGTCCGTCCTCCTCGGGATCTTCTTCCTCCTCCGAGTCGTCCTCGCCGTCGTAAATGACCATGCGGGGTAGTCCTCTGGATGGTCCCGCTCCATCGCCTTCCACCATCGGTATGTCCTCATGGGGTTAAAGTCGTCATCGCCGTACAGCTCATAGTCGTGACGGATCGGACTGTAAGTATAGCGGATCGGGCTATACCCATCCGATGCGTCTATCACTCTCATCCGTGCTGTCCGACGGAAGTGCTCGATCGGGCGTACGGTGCGACCATGGGTGGTGGAGGTGGTACCGGTGGACGACGGGGTGTCCAAATGTGGGGTGGGAATATGAGGCTCTCCAAGGATCTTGGGCGTCTTGCCCTCTCTAAGCGGGCGTGCCTTCCTCGTCAAAAGGAATGGAGGCACGCCTGGTCAACCGCCTCGGAACCTCAGTATATAGCCACTCGCGACTCATCCCGCCAGTATACTCTCGGGAGTGAGGTAGGGTCCTCTCGGTGCTGCCCGTAGATGTTGTACACGTAAGTCGGTGACTCACGAATCTGGGCAAATCTCCCACCAAGTCATAGCTGCCCATCGCCCGGTAGGTGTAATCCCCTAACACTTCCCGGGCATAGTCCTCCCAATCACAGGGGAGTATGGCTAGGAGACGTCTGATGCCATCATAGCCAGTAGCACCGTGAGCTCGGGCGTCTCTCCAAAGGCGAAGATAGTATGCCAGGAACTCGCCCAAGTCCTCTCCAGCACACATCCAGCTGGAGCGATAAATTCTCATTACCTCCTCGGGGGTCGGGTGAGGTCCAATCCTCCTTCGTGCAATGTATCTCATCCCCTCCATCTGCCACGATCAAAACTAACATAAGTCAACTACCGTCATCTCAAAAGCAGGCAAGGATAACTTAAACATAACGTGAAGCAACTAGGTAAGGGTCAAGCAAATCTATAAGGTAGGCAACATCATAATGCACAATACATACCATAACTTACCTTCTTAGTCTTACCCAAACGTATACATATAAGCCAATAACATCTTAATATATGCTACGAGATCCTTGTCTTATATCAAACACTCAAGCTAGAGTTCAACAGACTCTATCGTATTCTGGAGATAGAATTAGGGATTCTGTTCTTCATAACAAATGAAGATCAGTGCGTTAGAGTACGTAGGTGAAAACCATGCGTAATCGGAGTCCCAACGAGAGATCTAGCTAAAACAAATTTACTGCGCAGTGCAGGAAATTTGCGCGATCGTGCAAAAATGTAAATCGAGACGTGCGTCGTCGTGTAATACGCCTACCATATACGGGTCTTTAAGTCGAGGCTGAACATTCTGAAGCCGTAAGTGGCATCCATGTCATGATTCGTGTTGATGCTCACTCATGTCGAAGTGATGATGAAGTGCCGACGCCGCTCGACTTTAAGGTTGAGGTCGTCTCGCTCATCCTTCTCGCCGCCTTCGTTGTCCGCTCAAGGATATCGTCACTTTCATTCTTCTTATCATTCTTTTGTTCTCATAAGGAAAAGAAGTTCATACTTCTATATTCTTTCACGATACGTGAGCATGCTCCTAGAGTCTAAGTTCGCCTCTCATGATAACATATCGTTCATCATAAACAAAATTTCGAAAGTTGGAAAGTAAAGTCTTATTTGAAAATTTTGGAAATACGATTTCAAAATGACAATCATGATAAACTCATATACATATCAAAAATGGATTCATTCATTCCATGTTGATCATTCACTCGATACTACCATAGACTTCCATCTCAATACTCTAGCACTTGCATTAGTTCAATTCAAAATTTTTGGAAAAATTTTCTTGCTCAACTTCCAAAATTTTTATAATAACAAAATTTCTCAAAAGCTCTTCCAACTTGCTCATCATGTAGAAATTTTCCATTTCATGAGTTTGAGAAAGAAATGCAGTTACCTTTTTCCCGGTTGAGCTCGATGTGATGGAGTGTTGAGAGGAGTCAGTAGATTTCTAGAAGTCCAGTGACTCGATCTAGACTTAGAATAAAAGGATTTGGGTTTACAAAGAGCAAAAGCGCTCTGATACCACTTCTGTCACGACCCCACTCCGGACTACCCGGACTGGAGGGCGACTAATACTAGGAGTAGTATTTTAGGGGTTACATGGCTAAAATAGAGATGCATAACAAAAATAAATTAGCATGCTTGAACATAATATGAGATAATATCATAACGGTTTAAAAAGGTTTAGGCCATCGGACCCCAAAAACCTTGGCAATGGTCCGATGGACCTCAATAGTTCATATCCATAAAGCATAAATAACGGAGTTCAGAGTGTAGCAGCGGAAAGTGTGTGAATACATATATGACGATATGCATTCAAGGTAAAAACCACAAATTCTAGTTAAGTTGGTCAAGGACACTGGACTCCTCAACACATTCCCCATCATCACGTATCGAGCTCAACCGCACATTTAAAACAAACTTGCGGTGGCTAAGTACAAGAAATTGCACTCGGTGGACTTATGCCGAAAACATTTGATAACATTTTAATTATGTTGCCAATATCAAGTAAGTCACAAGGGTTTTAGTTAAAAATGCCTTGTCTTACCAAATCATTTTCGTTTATAAACATAGCTCAGGCGAGCATTTTTGGTGTGTATGGTCCGTATCTCATAGTAACAATTCATAACAAGATTTAAAGTTAAGCGTTGAGAAGGCCTCCCATCTACGACGTCGTGACCGGTAGTAATCCCAGATAGTGCACGGTCACTCTCTACAAGCATATGTTAACACACCGTGATAGTTCTAACCTTCACGCCAATCCTAGCTGTGCATTTATCATCCGCAGACGGGACCCGACATTTAAAAGGTTGGTAGCGACCCAAATGACATAACTCGTCATAATAAAGTTCCAACCATCTCCACAATTTCTACCCGGCAAGCGATAGGATCCATACACAAAACAGAATATTTTTGGCAGGTAATGTAGTAAAACATTTGTTAACAGTTGTAGAATAAGTACTGTAAATAAACTCATTTGGAATACAGTAAAGTCACATCTTGTTTGAAAAGTAAGCCCACATTAGTGAGGTAAGAAAAGGAGCCCACCTGGACTATGGTTTGTTGTAAATTGAGTCCTAGGTTCGTTCGTACGTCAAAATCCAGTCGCCGCGTTTGCGTCCACACCTTTACGAAAAAGCGAGGCTTTAGATGCGTCGCTCAGTCTCGAGACTTCCAAAAGCTAAGATAAACTTGATATTTTATATCGATGTAAACTGAATTCTTCAAATGAATTCGATATGCTTTCAAATCGTTATTCAATGAATTGCTCTCGCCCTCCGGATCGTTCAACTATTTGGGTTTACGCCCCGCTAAACATTTTAACGATGAGCACGTTTCTCGATATAAGGATTTCATTTGTGAAATCTTTTCTTACTAATGAGGTATTATACTCAATTAGTATATCTTACGTGTATCGACGTATTTATCGAGCGATATAAGCGTCGTTTGACTTTAAAAGTCAACGAAGTCAACACTGGTCAACAAAGTCAACAATTTTGACTTTCAAATAGTAACTTCTTACTATTTCGTTTTATAAATCGAATTTGATCGATTTGAAAATGTAAAGTCCTATTTCTCGATTTATCACGTAAATCAATGACTTATAAATAATTTCACATTTAATAAACCTTTTTATAAATAAAACGCGTAACTTCGATTTTAAAATGTTATAAAATGAACGTTTGTCTCAAACATAGCAATCTATGTTTATAAAATTTTGTAAAATTTAATCATGTCCAGAATATTAATTAGACATATATTTTATTAATAAACTGAATTAAAAAGGATTTTAAAATCCTTTTTAATTATCGAAAATCTCGATAATTAGCTTAAAAATACCAAATGACTTTTGAAAATTTTTCTAAATTAATATAGTGTATTATTATACACTATGGTCCAGAATATGAATTTATAAAATCCATATGATTTTGTTTGTCATTTATTAGTATATTTTCATATATATATTTCGGTAATTCCATATAATATGGAATAATTATCCAAAAATTCCCAAAATTAATATACACATAGTATAATATCCCAACATCAATATATATCATTAATATAACCTATAGTCCATCATAAACATTCATTCCACAATAAATCAATAATGCTCACGGTAATTTCGATTTAATTACCCAATAATTATCAAACAATTTCTAAAATTTCAAATAAATTCTAACATGATTAAACATTATACTATAACATTGTAACATCATAACATCAACCAAAACCATTTGAATCATCACCATATGGAGCCACAAGCTCTCGGCTTTTTTGATTAAAAATGGTATTTGATTTTCAAAAATTCCAACAATTATATACTATGCTTATACACTATAGTATAACAATATAACATCATTTAATCATCAAAAACCAATTAAATCATCACCTTATGCACATAGTGCTCTCGGTTTTTTTGATTTAAATTAGGTATTTGATTTCCAAAAATTCTAATAATTATACACTATGTTTATACATTATAATACAACATTATAACATTAAAACATTCATCAAAACCAAATTAAATCATCACGCTCTTCGAGCAATAGCTCTTTTTTTATTCAATCTAGTATTTGATTTCCAAAATTTCGATAATTTCATACAACACATAAATAATATACTAAAGTATTAATATATCATTGGATGATCAAAATAAAATCATACACAACATTCCATGTATATATGCTCACGGTATTTTCAAAAATTTAAACATATGGTTTCCAAAAATTCTAAATAAATCATATAACATATAAACAATACATTAAAACATTAATATGTCATCAAGCTTAAAATAAAATTTATACACCATGGTACATATTAAGAGCTCCGGTATTTTAATAAAAATACCTAGGGTTTTCTAAAATCCTTAAATCAAAACCATGTATTATAAACATGATAATAAACAATAATCCATCACTAAAATATTCATGAAGTAATAGGTCACCCTATGTACATTTAAATATTTTCGAAAATTATTTCAAAGCTGGGTTGAAAATCATGTTCATTCACTAGATCCGTTCATATATTTCACATATAACACCATATGATTATCAAGCATATATATTCACATATATTTGAAATAACTCATCAAGAACAACATTATCCATAGCTCGTTCATAGAACATTTAAACATACACATATATATATATATATATATATATATATTACACACACACATACATATAAACATGCTCGATTTTTCTTGAACAAGGGAGATGTAATCGGTACTTAAGGTCTACTTTACCTTGGAATGATATAGATTCACAAGGACAATGAAGTTTTAAAGTGTTGGAAACCCTATTTGAAGTATGCCTTATGACTAACATCTATTAATCGATGCATTCATTATGTTAAGTCAAGGCTATAGAGCATTATAAGATGTACAATTATGATAAAACATCATGATACGATATTTTCCAAAGCATACCTTAACGTGAAATATTTACTAGGTGCTACACATGGTAATTGAGTGTATATCATACCATGATATACACTAAAATAGAAATATGGGTTCTAAGACCGATGGATTTTCACCCAAAACCTCAGGCCAGAGTAGATAGGTTAAAGCTAGGACTTACGGTCAAGAAATGGGATTAAGGCACACACCTCGGTGGGCTTTACTACTCAAAAATAAATGCTTTTGAAATATTTATTTCGATGCTTATTTCAACTGTTGATAAATGTTTACATGATTACAGTTTATGTTTTGTGTATGTATCATATCCATGAGATGTTATGAAATGTTATGAATGTTGTTGGGTCGCCCAACTTATGAATGAAAATCGATATCGGATCCTAGCGAAGGACAACACGCTGGATTAACGTGTACAATGGACTGCGTGTAAGGACACACGGCGTCACGGCGTCGAGGGAGGCCTCCTTCACGACGCTTCGACTATGATGATATGACGAAAGGATGTTAAGGGATACGGATCATACAACAAAAATGCCGGCGGATGATTTTATGAATCGATAAAATGTTTAGTAAGCATTTTCAACTAAAACCTCTGTGTCTTACCATGATGTGGCGATGTAATCTTCAAATGATAAAATGTTTTGCATGAGTCCGAGTATTCTTGTACTCACCGCATGTTTGTTTTAAATGTGCGAGCGAGATGATGGATGGCAGTGTTGAGCATTGAGTTGTCTTAAAGTTTATACCTTGATGTACATCGTCATATGTACATATCACATGTCTTCCTGCAAGAACCCCAAATTATGTAATATAGTCCAAAAACATAAATGACATATGTATTCGTTTTTATTAAAAGAGTCTCCATGTTTGTTATTCATGTTTAGTTATAGTCCCGCTAATCTACTTAGGATTGTGGGGTAGTGAAGAGTGGTATCGAGGCGGTTCGCTCTTGAACCCAAAATATCCTTTAGGTTAAGTCTAGATTAGGTCATTAGACTTCTAGAGATCGGTGACAATGCTCAACACTCCATCACATCAAGCTCACCGAAATGAGGTAAATGACTCTTTTTCAAAGTTTTGAAAATTAGCGCAAGATGAATGTTTATGAAATTATTTTTCTCGAATTGAAAGCGAAAAGTTTGAAAGTGAAACAAAATTTTATCAAGTGAAATGAAAGCTATGAGAAAGGTTGAGAATGAATGTTATGATGATGATTTGATAAGAAAGTTATGAAAGAAGAAGATATAAGAAAAATGATGACAATGATATGAGAAAGTTTGGCACGATATGCAAAGATGAAATGTTTGAATTCTACGAAATTAATAAGGTTCATTATTATGAACAAGTTATGATTATTCATGTTTTAAAATGATTGAGATTGGACATTTATTTGTCAAATACGATATGTTGAATCCTTGAAATTCAACGAAATACTTGTGTACAAATGAGCTACTTAGGAATATTCAAGTTTTACTTCAATGTCAAAGTTGATTATGATGATGAGCATGCTAGTTCAATGAACATAGACTTCATAGACGATGATCCCTTTCTACGAAAGAACATAGAAGAATTTCCTTCAATTACAAGAACAAGGTTAGTGATGGATTTGAGAACTTCAATCCATCTTGAGTATCAAAAGTGAAAGATTTATACCGAAATTGTTCGACCTCGATGATACTGCGACCTCGGCTTCGACCTCGGTGCAAACGCGTGTAATTTCCCTACACCTGCGCAGTGATTTTGTTTTGACTAGTTCTTGATCGTGTGAACTCCGATTTACGTATGGTTTTGCCACGTGCTCCTAATGACTGTACTTCATTTCTTATGAAGGACCAAATTCCTGATTCCTACCCAGAATTCATGAGAATCAGTTGAAGTTAGTTCTACGATTTGAAAAGATAAAGACATGTATGAATCTGAATCCTAGAATGTTACTAAGAAAGTAAGATCTTGAATACAAGTAGAACCTTGACATACATAGAACTTTGTTGATGACCTATTACGGTATATAAGCTTTCAAATTATATCCATTACCCACGTCATTGAATTTAACTCTACTGACTAGTACAATTGAGAAATCATTCGAGTTTCTCACTTCAAGAAAACTTCCAACCAAATTTCAAAGTGTCCTTTTGAACCCAAAGCCTGTGTGAGTGAGAATATGATTGTGCGGGTCCACCACCCATATGACAAAGAAATCTTAGTCGTTATTACGGTCTTGGACCTAAGCCCCATTATTCCTAAGAAAACATATCGATTTGATCATTAAAAGATGTTATCTTGATGGGAAAAGTACCTTTGTAGGTGTCTGATAATTTCTTCCGATCTTGAAACCATCAAGTAAGATAAAGTTGACTTACCTTGTCACTAAGAGCAAATTAGTAAAGGATAAATGTCGGATGAAATAGGTTGACTTATCTCACCACCTAAAAGTTTTGATCAGAAAGTGATAGACATCAGAAATTATGATGTAAAGAAAATCTCGATGAGGCGAGATATTTTTCCTATGGCACACATGATGTGATGACCTTGATGGTTTACAAAGATTGATAAATGAAGTTATACCATCATACGATCGTATGATAACAAAGTTATGAATAAGATACTCTTTAGCATTGAATGCAAGAGAAAAGTAAAGAAAAGTATATGATACCGTGGATATGAATTTTCCTTATTATGTCATGAGAGAGCGATTACAACTTATCTTTAAGATAGTTGGATGTCCTGAAACCTCGCTAGTAGGTTGGACATGTTTAAAAGAATAATAAGCATGTAATAAGATATTCTTTCAAAGAATATATATATATAAGGAAATGATAGTCTCGGAAATAAATCTTCGCTTATATAATCAATGAGATTATGCTTGAGCATAATCGATTCAATAATTGAAACTTGGTGAAAAGATAATAAGATTTAAAGATCATAATCATCTGAGATGTGAATAGCTAGGATATCCTAGTAAGTGAACAGTATGGAAGAAATAACTCAAGTCGAGACATGGTAATGAAGCTTAGAATTAAGTTATGGTGTCTGAATGTACCCTACCAAGCCATACGACAATGATAACGATTCTAGTCACGAAAGGAAACAAGTATAGAGTAAGATTTCTTTCGATACCATGCTCAGAAAATGGACAAAAGTCGAAAATAGCGAAGAAATTACGACTATACAAGTAGAAGTTCATGATATGATATAAGTTCTGAAATGTTAGACTAGAGTAAGGTAATTCCTTGAAGTAAAGAACGATAGATTCATTATTTTGAAATAATCTTAATACCTAAGATCACCAAACGCTGACTTGTGTAACTTAATAGTTAACAAGCAAGATAGTTTCTATAGATCTTGCAAAGGAATACATCAAAAGAACATAGAAAAGATTCACATGGAAGGATTTTAAGGTGGACCTAATTGTAAATCTACCCCATATTTTGTGACGATCGATAAAGTGGGTATTAGTATCTCGACATGGAAATGAAGAAATCATTGAATGTCGAGAAAATGGTAAAGATATTTGACGTCAAGCAAAAGTATAATACATCCCTGGACAAAGAATTTTATCTTATGCAAATTGCATGATGAATTAATAAAAGATTAAGAAGAAATGGCGTATATCCAAGAGGGATATTACAACGATGGCACTAAATGCCGACAAGGATTTCTTTAGAAAGGAGTTTAAAGTAAGGAATATGAGAAATATATTCCTAAGATCGAAAAGTGAAAGGAGAATTAAATCATTCATCGGATTAGGAATGAATGATAGTGATAAACACGATCTCTAAGATGAGACTTAGTTATGAAATATATCAATATCAAGGATAAGTTGATGTAAACATAACCACGAATGCTATTAGTAAAAGCATACGATAATAATACGAGAATATAAAGTGAATGAGGCAAAAGGCCATAGCAAGGGAACATATGTCCGATGGAAAGGACAAAGACATATGAAATAGATATTTGAATAGAGCGGAACACCGTAGACCAAAGCCTATACTGACAAAAGAACAAACAAAACCAAAGGCATGATAGGTATGAGGAAAATTCTCGAATACCATAAGATTTTGTTCAATGTAATGCTTGCTGACATCGCACAAGTATGCGTAAGCGATAGAACCCAACTCGGGTAGGTAATCAAGAAATGAAAATCCTCTTATACGGAATTTTGACCATCCAAGTGTTGCTCAAGCTCAAATTGAACCTAGAATCGCCTAAAGTGCAATCCGATGATTTGGATCATTATATCTATGTGGAGCGATAAAATTTGAGACAAGAAGTTTGAAATGGTTGTCATTCATGTGATTAGTGACCGGGCTCAGCCTTTCGTTAGAGTTTTACACAGAATATCGACTACCGCTCGCTATGCGAATATCTTTAAGCAACATCGTTGAAGATGTAAAGCGTAAAATGAGTATTAAGATAAATGTCTGAGTCGTGTCAAGTAGTCTAGGTTATATCGTCTTAAGGTGTATAATTCATTAAGAGATCCTTCTGTGAGAAATCCTCCATTGCTTAAATTAAGTCGGATTTATCTAAAATATCCGCTTCGTGATGACAAGAAATGGAGTTTAACGGGTAAAGTTAACCCTAAGCTCTAAGGTTATAACTCACATGAGCATATCTTTTGATATGAACTAGGAATGAATTTAGAACATTTTGGAGAAAATTTTGCACCTCGGATAGATACTAGTAACTATAGAGTGTTAAATGAGGATGGTACCCAACGACGTTCTGCATTTGCACGATCGCGAATTTTGCAAAGAATATCGAGAATATTTTCTCCATGATAAAAATTCCAAAGCCGACAGACTTACTAGGATTTGTCAAAGCTCAAGTATACATATAATGCGTAGGACGACACCACAAGTACTTGTCCTGTCCTCGGCAAGTTACACGCATGGTATAAAGAAAGGTTGACCGATGTTCAACCCACGCCCCGTGCCATCAATGTACCAGAAAGAGAGCGAAGGCAAAAGGATCTTATCGCCTCACGGATTAAGAGAATTACCGCTACCAACCCAACCATACTTTTGATAAAAGTAACACCAACTTTTAGTATTGAAGAAGAAGCGGGAGAGCCGACCTCGGTCTCTAAAGAGAATGATCATCAGTATGAAAAATAAAAGCGTGCTTGAGAAAGACAAGTTTCAAGGGAGAGTACGACTCAAAGGTCACTCAAGACATAGAATCTTAGGATCTATGAGACTTATATGTAGATAATGGTTTATGATGAAAATGATGTGATTATAATATGTAAAATAAGCGGGTTTGGAAGAGTTTATGAATATGGTGAGAAGTGTCAAGTTTAGTGTAAAAGAGCTGAGCTTATAATCGTTAGCTCGGTAGACCACCGTAAGTAATGTATGAAAAGTCCTCACCGAGGCATTATGATGTAATATTATTGGTCTTAAGAATGATATCAAATACGGAAAGAATTGTTCAATAAAATATGGTTACTATAGATAATAGTTAGCTATTCGGACTACCAATGCACCGACCTTTATGAACCTCAAAAATCGAGTGTTTCACACATACCTAGATAATTTTATCTCAATCCTCATAGATGATGTTCTTATCTATTAAAGGACGAGAAAGAACATAAAGAAAATCGGTCGATCTTACAACTTTTAAGAGCGGCAAATTTTGCAATAAGTTGTTAATTCATTAAAGGAAAAATATTCCTGGGCACATAGTGTCTTTAGAAGAAAACAATGTAATCGAAAAGGACAAAACAATTAAAGATGAAAGACGTTAATGACCTAAATAAGATCGAAATTTTATAGATTAATTGATCATAGAGATCCATTAAGAACTCTCTAAGGTAACAAGACCAATAAGATAGTTACCCCAAATAGAGTCACAATTCTCACGGATTAATAAAAGTAAGACTATGTATTAACATGAGATAAATAATAACTTATGTCATGACTTAGGCCACATAGAGCGAATTTCCAACTCATGACTTGAAATAGTGAGAATTGATAAGAAAAGGATCGGAGAGACAAAGGATGGAGAAAAGTTAGAAAAGATCCGAGAAAGGGTAAGGACTGGAGGATTTAAGAACTTCCGGGCGCTGGACAACGCCTTATTGTCTAAAGAAGAATATGCGTTGACGCAAAACTTCAAAATGAAATAATGAGTGAGGCTCCGATACACCTACACGCTCACCCGATAGTACTAAGATGTACCAAGACACGAAAGAAAAGTTTTGGTGGGAAGGCATGAAACGAGACATACTTATTTAGAACACTGCTTGTTTGCCCGAGATGAAAGCGTTACACCAAGCGTCCATACGGAAACAAACGTTGGAAATACCCGAGTGGAAATGGGATGAAATAACGATGGACTTCTACGAACTTACTCAAATCAAAAGAGGAACACCATATGGGTAATTGTTGATAGACTCACAAGAGGTCTTCACTTCCAATCAAAGTACTTAGGATCGACAAGTTAGCCACCATTGTATGTAAAGGAGATTATCGACTTCACGAGTGCAAAATCTATTACCTCGATAGTGACGAGTATAAATACCAAAGTCTGAGGACATCACTCCTATAACAATAAGTTAAGCCTTCACAATTCAAAACAACTTATTCTTCGAGCAAAGAAAATTGGATACATGATAGAAAAGATCGTCGAATCGAAAGATTATAAATATGATAAATAATCACCTAAGGAAGGTTAATGTAGAATCTAATGCCTAAGTATAAAATTCACTAAATTATGGTATGTCCTTATAGAAAAGGAAAACTCATCGAAAGATTAAGAAACGAGACAGAATAGTCAGAATCGGGACGAATGTAAGTAGATGTCCACAACCAAGTGAAATATGACTAAAAGAGAAATGAAGATGGGAATAGAATACAAATTAAAATAAGGAATGAAGAGCTAAGGATATTTTAAGAGGCCAGATGTTAGTCTAGAGAGATATACATATTCCAAGCAATAATAAGCTTAGAAATAAAACCAGAATGAATTTCATGATCCTTCTCATACCGCCACCGTTATTAAGATGTATTGTGAATTATGAGAAAAGTTAGATAGCAAGGAATGAAATGAGATATAACCATATTGTCGAGCGGTCTCGGTTACCAAAGTAAAGGCATGATCAAAGGCCTATATAGAGTATAATTCTAACACGCGAATGGAAATAGAATGATATAGAAATAGATCTGTGATGATTTTACCAAAGTCGTAAAGAAGTTACTACTATATGGCTAGTAGTGGATTAACTCGCAATTATGTTTTGTCTCGCCTATTCGGATGACTCATAGATCCGATAAGTTAGCTCATCGCACATAAAGGAAATCTTATATTTACAAGAGTACTAGAACCTATCGCTAGATAGAGACTCAAGAGTACCCTAGATTTTTAACCAACTCCCAAAAGAGTTAGACACAGATGAGCCTTAACATAGATGTCCACCACGGCGAGGCGATCAAAGGGACAATATGAATGTTTAAGCAATCGATAGAACACATGTTAAACCAAGATCGTGAGAACGATTGACCACTTGTAAGTTTACACGACCATAGCTCCAAATAACGATAATGTAGCCTTATGAGGCGCATGTAAAAGAAGTATCGACCACCACTTTTATTAAAAAGTAGGTGAGAAAGGTACGACTTGTAAATGAAACGATTAAGATATGCTCAGCAAAGAATAAAGAAAAGTCAGATGACAAAAGTCTTACGGTATCGCGTAAACCCGATCGCATTTTGAACGCGAATAAGTTTCTTAAGATTTCTATCTAGAGGAATTATAAGTTTAGATACAAGAATGTTAGATCACGTTTTATAGGACCTTCGAGCTCCTAGCAATGATAGCTAGTTTATAGCTTGTACTTCCACCACATTTGGGAAAACGAAATGTTTTTTTCACGTGTCGCAGTATGGAATACGACCCATCTCAAACAACATGATCTAATGACCTTTGACTCGGATGAGTTATGATGAAAATTCACGACTAATTTGATCTGACGATTAACGATTAAAGAAGAATTGGGTCTTATAATGAAAGTCGATGGAACCAGAAGAAAAGCACATAGAAAGTTATGATGTTATGATGTTAAGATAACCATACTTTATGAGGTAAGCAAATTGGACTAAATTTCTTTTAAGGGGTTAGAGTAATACCAGATAAAGCCTAATTACGGTATTTAAAACCAATTTAGAAATTACGAGATGATTCAATCCATAAGATATCGAATAATGATTTGATTATTTACTGAAGGAATGAAATCTATTTTATATTCACGAGAATTGTGAATTAAGGAATAAAAGTATATGAATCTACAGATTATTTTAACGTCGATTCGATCGATAGTTAAATTAATATTTTCTAAGAATTAAGCTTAGAATTAAATTCCATTATTAATGGAATAATTATATAAAGTATGACGACCATTTTGAGATGAGTCGATAATGACGCTTTGTAACGCCAACGTTAACCTTTGAGATGAAGAAAGCGTTTAATCATCAAGAAATTATAGGAATTAATTTCCTATGATTAGTATATGTAATTACAGTATATTTAGCATTAAATCAATGCTAGATCATCAAGATTGATAGTTACCAATTTCAAACGCTTGAAAACCCTAATTTTCGAACTCGATTTTTATCGCATAAAATGATGCCATTAATTTATCCTATGATATTATTTATCATCTAAACTATATGTTATAACATATATCAATGTTTGGCTGGAAAATAAAAATTGACCCTTGGCATAGTGTAAAGCGAAACTATACACATGTATACTAAGTTATTTGTTGATTTTCCTATACATGTATCTAAGTGACAATTGATTAATTATAACCTAACTAATCAATTAAAATCAGATATATACAATATATATGATATATGTGCATAGTGTGTGTGTGTTGTTTGTGCATGAGTTAGTGACAATTGTCACTAAGCCACTCCACCCCAGACACCCCACTCTACCACATACCCCCCAAACTCCAGCCATTCTTTCTCCCACAACGCTCACCTCTCTCTCTCCTCTCTCTCAAAGTCTGCAAGAGGAGAGCTCCCCCCTCATCTCACGGCAAAATGAGACTCAAGGAGGACAGCTGCTCTCCTCTTCATCCTCTCGATTCCCTGAATAAGGTAAATACCACCTCCTTAGATTCTAGGGATGATCAAGATATACATGCATGTTCATCAATATGCTTGAATGTGTTGGGTCTATGCTTGAAAGTGATTGCATGTTGATTTAATAGGTAGATTCCATACTTTTGATCATTGCATGTTGATTTCTGGACGAACAGCAACTTCACAATTTATTTGACTAAGTTTCAGTGGTCCGATGATTGTGAATTTTTGATATGATGAAATTATATGTGTCTAGTATTCCTCTGTAAAATTCAAGTCCATCCAACTTGATTTGTATTTTATTGTATTTATCAAAAACTGCACAAATCGTGAAATCGCCGTGTTTATCACCCATAGTGCGTGGCTTTCTTTAAGTTTGGCTAATGATAAAACTCTAAATTTGGCAGAAACATAATCAGCATGTCTAAAGATGTTAAATTTTCAGAATTTTCTAAAAATCTTTACTATTTATTCCATATTTTACAAGCTAACTGCACAAAATTGTCACGGAGTGATAGCTTGTGGTAAAATATTTTATCTCCCAATCTTTGTGAATCATTGAGTGAGGCTTTTCTGGATTAAACTAGACTTAAGTGTTTTCAATATGATTGGTTGATTTCCAGATTCCTTATAATGAACTCACGTGAATTTTTAAAGTTGACGCATTTCAGTAAGCCTTTTGGACAAACTGCCTTAGAAAATTTCTATGTTAATAGGCTGTTCGAGTATGACTTTTACGTGAGATGTTAAGCCATTTGTAGTCCGATTTGGACTTGGGTTTCTTCATAGAAATGTTCCTCACCATGTCTAGTTATGATCTGGAAAGTTTGATCCCAAACCAAGTTTATAGGTATACCTTTCATCGACCCAAAGTCACCTACTGAAAGCTGTCCATTTCAACTAGTCAACTTTGGACTTATGTATTTCTCGATGAGTTAGATATTTTCCAGTATGGTCTTCATGACATATGTAGTACTTGTTACAGGTTTCTAAATTGGTACCTGCAGCCATTTTGGCATTGAGTCAAAAGTTACGAGCCTGCAAAACCCTCGTCGTTAAGCTAAAACTGAAAATTTAAAATTTCTAAGTATAGAAGTTAGTTTGAGTTGCCCACTTTGAGACCCTATATCTCTGAACCACGACTCTTTTGGATTTAATCCTTCTTAGAACTTGTAGTACATGTTTATAGGTTTCAGAATGTATCTTTGTACGCGACCATACGTATTCTGAATCGAGAGTTATGGGTCGTCAAAGCGTCACTTGGGTTGTTTCAAGCGTTTTTGCTGAAATTAAACACTTGAAATTTGACTAGTGTTGGAAACCCCTATGTGAAGTATGCCTTATGTGACTAACATATTAATCGATGCATTCATTATGTTATGTGCAAGTAGCGATAGAGCATTATAAGATATAATTATGATAAAACATCATGATACGATATTTTCACAGCATACCTTAACGTGAAATATTTGACTAGCTACCACATGGTCAATTGAGTGTATATCATACCATGATATACACTAAAATAGAAATATGGGTTCTAAGACCCAATGGATTTTCACTCCAAAACCTCAGGCCAGAGAGATAGAGCTAAAGCTGGACTTACTCAGAAATGGGATTAAGGCACATCTACCGTGTGGGCTTTACTCACTAAAAATAAAATTTTGAAATATTTATTTCGATGCTTATTTCAACTGTTGATAAAATGTTTACATGATTACCAAAAGTTTATGTTTTGTGTATGTATCTATCCATGAGATGTTATGATGAAATGTTATGAATGTTGTGGGTCGCCCTAACTTATGAATGAAAATCGATATCGGATCCTATGCGGAAGGACAATACCAGCTAGGATTAACGTGTACACTAAGGTGACGTGTTGTAAGGGACCACGGCCGTCACGGCGTAGAGGAGGCCTCCTTCGAGCGTTCGCTATGATGATATGCGAAAGGATGTTAGGGATAAGGATCATACACACGAAAAATGCCGCAGCGAGATTTTTATGAATGATGAAAATTTTAGTAAGCATGCATT
Source organism: Salvia rosmarinus (assembly GCA_036937905.1). Taxonomy (NCBI): domain Eukaryota; kingdom Viridiplantae; phylum Streptophyta; class Magnoliopsida; order Lamiales; family Lamiaceae; genus Salvia; species Salvia rosmarinus. Next base: position 146,071 of record JAODLM010000658.1, read on the forward strand.
TTCAACTAAAACCGTGTCTTACCATGATGTGGAGTAATTCAAAGCAAATAAAATGTTTTGCATGAGTCCACCGGTGCATTCTTGTACTCACCGCATGTTTGTTTTAAATGTGCAGTTGAGCGGATGATGGATGGGCAGCATAGGAATGTTGTCCTGAAAGTTTTATACCTTGATGTACATCATATGTACATATCCATGTCTTCACTGCAGAACCCCAAATTATGTAATATAGTCCAAAAATAAATGACATATGTATTCGCTTTTATTAAAAGAGTCTCCATGTTTTTATTCTGTTTAGTTATAGTCCGCTAATCCGTACTTAGGATTGTCTGCGATGCATTATTTTATGTAATTAGAATATTATTTAGCATTGAAATAATGCTAGAAAATTTTGTAATGATATTTTGATTATTTATGATTCTCAAAACCCTAAATCGAGAATTGGGTTTTCTACCTATGGATTAATTCTAATAATTTTTCCTATGATAAAATTTATCATCTAAAACATGTATTATGATATATATGTATAATTAGCATGAAATAAATTATATACCCTATAGAATGAAAATGCTGAGTGTTGTGTTCAATACAAATTCACGTCAATTTGAGCATAAATTGCTAAGTTGTGAATTTATAAGTAGATTCTAATATACACTAATCAAGAAATTAACCAAGTTGATATATATTTGAGAGAGCAAAATGTTGACTAAATTTTGTACAAAAGCTTGATTTTCCTACCTCTTGATTACACAATATTTGGGAAGAGTGTAATAAATACACTGTAATAACACAAGAAAATCTGAAAATTTCCACACACACCATGAGCTCACGGCACTTGTGCTATGAAACAAAATTTATTTTGTTTCTTAAAAACCTTTATTAAAGCATGCAAGAGTTAATTGTGTAAGGATATTTTGATATGACATAATCATTCACTACAAATTAGTTCATTTGTGTCTGAATTTGTGAGAGAGAGCTTAGGTGTGATGTCTTATTTTTTTCTTGTATTTATTTATCTTGAAACACAAACACATCACACTTGCAACTTCTCATTTCCTCAACTTCTCCGTGAGCATCCATAAGCAAAACCAAACATTTCTTCTTTCCTTCCTCAATTAGTTTGAGTTTTTATCCTCAACCATCGACCTAACGAGGTTAGATATCGAAGCTTCGATTATACCTTAAGTTTTTAATTTTCTAATGGTTTGATCGTAGTTTTCAAGCATGTGTTTTAAGTATAATTTATGCTAAGTATGATATTTGTTTATTAATTATGTGTATTCATATAGAATAAAGCATGTAGCATGTTTAAAATTAATTAAACATGTTGAAATTATTTATGGTGTTAAAATTTCATGGATGAATTAGGTTGATTAATATATATGTTGTTGTAGCTATAGTGAATTATTGGGAATTTATAAAATCCTAGCTATAGTTCTAAATTACGAAATATGAAAAATGCTAAGTTGTATGATAATTTTATTTGAGAAATGTAATAGCATATTGTTGATCTAGGGTATTAATTATATGATATGGAATTTACTATAAATTTGTGGATAGTATAGCTCATTTTGTTCAAAGAACCGAGGGCTTCTAATCTATGGTGATTAATTGTTTTATATGATGTTATGATGTAGTACTATACTATAGTAATAATATAGTATAATTTAATTAGAATTTTATAAAATGTTTAGTGTATTTTTGGGAAAACCGTGAACCAATATTATATACTTTAATTTAGAAATTTCACATGTTAAACTTAGGTTATAATTATGTTATAAATTAAGTTGGAACCTTTATAAATTAATAGAATTTTAGAAAATCATTGACAAATTGAAAAACGGACCTGGAATATATTTAGTAAGTTCAAAATTTTCTATAGTTATATTAATTCATATTATGATACTATGATAAAATATACACTATATGAATTTATAAGAATTTTTAAAAGAATGGAATTATAGCTTACAAAGCTTATAATTATATATAAGGATTTTAAATCCTTATATCAAGAAAATAATATATATTATATGTCTAAAATTATATTAGACATAATTAAATTTGAGAATTTTAAACATAGTAATTATGTTTATTTATAGAACGTTATATTAAATAACTTAAAAGCATAAATAATGCTTAAAGTATTAAAAGATTAATATTGAAGAAAATATTAATCAATTATCTGCGTGAAAATCGAAGAATAAACTTTTGAAAAGAAATCGATTGAAAATCGATTTATATTGATTATTTTTAAAATTGATTATTAAAATTATTAAGAAAAGTCAAAATGGTTGACTTTCGAAATTAACGCTTAAAATCGTTAGATTAAATACGCTATATCGTGAAAACGATTATCTTTTATGAATATCTCGATTGTGAGAAAAGATTTCAAATTGAAATCATTTATTGAATAACGTTATTATCGTTAATTTTTAACTAAAAGGTTAAATGAATCGTAGATCATATTACGTCCCTCTCGATACGAGAATTATTTTATGAATACGCGTCTTTCATATAGCGTTTATATAGAATTCGAATTATTTTAATTTATCAAAGTGAACGAACTTTGAAAATCTCAGCGTGCAACGCTAAAGCGTACATTTTTAGGCGAACGTGAAACCACAAGAACGAGGTAGAAACGCATAAAGATTCAAGTCAAAAGTCAAGTGGGCTTTACTATACCAAATTGTAGAATTATCAAATATTTATTTATGATGATTTATGCAAAATATTTATGAACGATTTATTTAATTACCACAAAATGTTTATGTTTTATGATGTATCCAATCCATGATTATTGATGCACTAAGTTGGTAGCTCCCACTTTATGACATGCTTGAATTAGTATTCTTGAAGTACCCCAAGGATGATGGAGAATGTATCGCTCTTGAATGGCCGGATTTTGTGCCCGATTATTTTGTGTGAAAGGGTGCTCGGCCGGTCAGTCGGGTCGAGGCTCTCTCCAAGGAATTTTGTTGTTAATTGTGGTGGATATGGACATACATACGTGAAAATGTGCTTGTGGCGATATTTATGGAAAATGACAGAAATATTTAGTAACACGAATTTTAAATTAAACCTCGTGTATTCTTGATGGGGCGAGTAATTAAAGCTTATAAATTATTTTGGCATGAGCCTGAAGTGCATTATTTGTAGTCACTCGCATATTTGTTTTTAAATGCGTGATTGAGTAGATGATGATGGAGCGAGATGTTGAGTAGTCGGATCTTTTGGTAATTATTATGTTTGAAAAACCTCATGCATATCGTCATATATGCATTCACATGCTTTCATGCATTTACGAATATTTTAGTTGATGTGATGCCTTTTCGTTCAATATGAACCTCTTAAAGGAACTCGTAGCTTTATATCAGAATGACTTTTGCCGTAAATAAGGTTGAATTGCTTTTCCGTAAAAGGTTTGATTATAAGTTCGATAAGTATATTCAAGTCTTTGATTATTTATTAAATTGTACACTGCCAAGCTCCAGCTTCTCTCTAATCCAGATTAGATTGCAGACAGTGGTATCAAGAGCTTTGCTCTCGAACCTAAATTTCTTTCAAAGATAAGTCTAGATTGAGTCACTAGACTTCTAGAAATCATCGACTATGCTCGACACTCCATCACATCCATTTCAACCGGAAAAGGTAAATATATTTTCTCGTCTTTGAAAGAAAAGTTTGAGATTTATGAAATATTTGATTTGTTTCGATAGAACATTATCGACAAATGAATTATGATTTGATGTTGATAACATTATCGACAAATGAAATGAAAAGGTTGTAAATAACCATGATTATTTATTGATTATTGAAAAAAAATTAAGAAATGCGATGTTTAAACGAACTATGTTCGTCATATTCAAATTTTATTCATCATTTCTCATATTGATTTGATTAATGCCTATGTCATCCCGAATGGAACATAGCGTAATAAGATGCATGATCCTCTTTGAAAGAACATAGAAACAAATGTACTGAACTCTTCTCCTTCCTTTCAAGCAAAGAATCGAGCTCAAATTGAAAAGCTAAGGCTTTCACCTCGCTTTGAAGTCAACCGAGTTTACCTCACTCGGCTGACCAGTTGCGCCTCGGCATTGCGCGACTTCAATTGATCTCACCGCCACTCGCATGTTTACTGTGTCACTCGTATCCACGGTCAGTTCATCCGCATTTACGCCGATTACGGCTCATGCGTCGACCTCGCATTCATACGGCTCGGCCTTTATCTCAGTTCGCAATCATTTCGATTTTGACCGACCTTCGTTCACCCGTACACCGGTTTCGGCAGTCGCTTCGCAATACGAGCATGCACTCGACCTAGGTGTCGGCATGCTCGCCCTACGCGGCACCTCGTACCTCGGCGCGAACCGCCGCAAATTTTTCTCTTCCTGCACGCTAGTTTTGTTTGGGTCCGCTCTTTCGCTCGACCTCGCACGGCGCAGATTTTTTCACCCACGCATTCTAACGGACTGTACTACCTTTCTGAAGGGAAGATCCTGCTTCTTTATCCAGAAATCAAGAGCCAGTAGAAGCTAGCTCATAGTTATATAGAACTAGAATTTAGTTATATGATAAGATTTTTTTATCGCTAGATAGTATGTTTCCTAGTATGGTAGGAAAGCTACATGCGTTGTATATGAGAACAATTCAATAACATTATCTTATCGAGGTGTTGATTGTTTATCGCTTTTATGACTCGCCCGCTTATCCTTTCGCTTTATAGATGCTTAGTTTAGTTTATCGTAACTATCTACTTTATTTAGTTGTCTTTATGCTCGCTTTCGATGGCGATGGCGGACTCGACATACCACCTGCAGGAGGCTGGGACGAGGCCACCCGAGATTTTCATAGGTACCGTGGTTACCGGATGCGGGAGATGATCTCGAGAGTTTCTCCACTTCGCTGTCATTGGAGGGGCGCACGAGCATGGGTGACGATTCGGCATGGCCTCTTTCGGCTCCGATTGATGAGGATTACGCGGAAGTTCGAATTATATACCGTGGTCTGTGGTGACTATGACCGACAATGGATTACTCTGAGATTTGTGAGCCATTTGACCTCGTCTTGGTATCACGGTAGCCGAGGCACCTCCTCCGGGAATATACATGGCGTGACGAGTCACCGATGAGCTTTACTTGAGGATCAGTCGAGTGGACCCGTAGTGCCAATTCACGGAGGCGAGGCAGCTGCGTAGAGAGGCCTCGCCTCGAGCATTGGGGATGCGGTGTTTCCCTTGTCGATTGGACACCCTACACCCACCGCTCCCTATCTTGCCGCCTATGACGCGCATCACCGGCACCGCTGCACGCCGGGATGAGTGTCTCGATGATCGCGATGACCTCGATCCGATCGCGACATTCCTATGGTTGGGGATGATGGCACGGGACCGTCCGAGTACGCCGCGTGAGCGACTCGAGGCGATATTCGGATGACGAGACGATGATTCGATAGAGAGATCACGAGGAGGATCGGATGATGAGTGATGCACTGTGACTCGCTTAGTAGATTTAGTCGTATGTATATAGTCCAAGTGTGTAGGTTGCTAGTTTTTTTTTTTTTGAAAAGGAAAGTGAACTTTATATTTGTATTATCTGTAATCCCGTATGTTGTTATCTGGTTAAGCTTTTGAAATGCCATCTATTGTACATTATCTCTTTTGTATACTGCATGCAAATAGTCCTCCTTGAGGCAAAATTTCTGATGAATACATGATAACCCGCGGCTTTTCGTAATGAATTATTGTGATGAATAGCTGGTTAAAGGCTTTACAAAAGTGTATGATGATATTATATTGTTAATTATGAAAATGATTTTCAATATTTAATGTATGTTTAAACAACGAATCGCCAAGCGGGATCTCTACAAGAGGTAGGGAAGGGGAAGAGAGGCGAGGAAGAATTCAGTGCAGAACCGCGAATATACTCACCAACCACCTCCACCGATCGTGGGATCGAGGAATTATTCTTAGGCAAGAACCACCCTTTTGATGGAAGCCCGAGGTAATGCCGAGCAATGGATAAGGGCTATGGAAAGGATATTTGATTTTCTTTCACGACAGACCGAACGGCGTTCGATACTTTCAACGAGGACCCGACTTTGGTGGGAAGCCACAGGAAGATTTTTCTCGAGGATCGGATGAATGAAGGTTCACTTGGGAAGAATTTAAAGGACTGTATGAGAAAACGTTGAAAAGTTATCGAAAAAGAAGGAACAAGAATTTTAAATCCGAAACATGAAAAGATGTCGTAGATTAGATCGCATTTTCTGCGATATGTCGATATGCCCTGATCGGTGAATACTGGATATGAAGATGGCGAAAAAGTTGTGGATCGGGGAGATCGAGATAAGAATGTCTCTAGCGCCCATGGAGATATGACTTACACGAAGCTCTCGGAGAGCTTTGGACATCGAGAATGCGAAGAGAAGCTCAAACACGCGGAATACGAGGGGACAAAGGAGAGAAATGGGAAGGAAATTTTAATACAACGGGAAGTTTTGGTACTAATAACAAGCCTGGCAGGGAAACGGTACCACGGTGAGGGATGAAAAACGCGTCTTTTCCCCTATGGGAGGACCACAGAGCAAGGCGGACAACTCGCCAAAGTGCGAAATTTCACAAAGGAGTTTGTCGTGGTAAATTGCTTTAAGTGCGGAATGAAGGGCATTACGAATAGCACCAGGATACGCGGGACGGGAGAAGGCAATCAGCAAGCACTGCCAACCCTCGTGGGCTATCCGCCAGCCTCAACCACAACAAGCAGTGGCGGCCACAGCAACAACAACGACAACCACCGGCGGCGTAATCGAGATGCCACAGCAGCTGCGCAGAATCAACAGAGAAGGCCCCGTATGGTGGCTCGAGGAGCATAAGCTCGCGAGGCAAATGAACAAAACGAAAACTGGCGGTATGGAACACTTCTCACACCTATTATACTTTTGTTCGATCGGGCATCACATTCTTTTAGCAAGAACATGGTAGATCTATTGGAACTTACGCGAGAAAGCAACAGGATATGAACATCTCTTCACCTATAGGAGGATTAGATGCTCACATTTGCCCAACCGAGTTGAACTAGGATCACTTAAGGTTCTACGAATAACTAAACATAATACCCATGGGTGATGTAGATATAATTTTGGGAAGGATTGGTAGAAAATCATGCTACGATCTGTAAGTAAAGGAAAATTTCTTCCACTTTCTCGAGAAGTACAAGCTTTTACGGAATCAAATGAAGGAATATCATAATATCAAGATTAGTATTAGGAGTATGATAAACAAGAAGATGCCATGCATTTCTTGTTTATTCAATGAGAAAGATCAACAACGATAAAGTTGAAGATGTAGAGATTGTACGAGAATTTTCGGATGTTTTCCGAAAATCTACAGATTGCCTCACAGACAACTGAGTTTACCATTGACTTGGAACCGGATCGGCTCCGATGTCAAGGCACCATCGAATGGCCCAAAGAAGCTGAAGAGTTGAAAATTCAAACCAAGAGCTGTTAGACCTAGGTTTTATCGACAGTCGTTTCGCCTGGAGCACGTGTTATTTGTAAAGAAAAGGATGGTTCCTTGAGGATGTGTATAGATTAGATCGAACAAATGAGCTCAAAAACAAGTATCACTTCAGGATAGATGACTTGTTTGTCACGCTAAGAAGGAGCTAGCGTGTTCTCGAATCGACTCAATCAGCTTCACAACTTAAAGTGCGGCTGAAGATGTATCAGAGCTTTCCGAGCGAGATCTGCCACTATGAATTTATAGTTGTGCCATTCGGATTGACCAATCGCTGGCGGTATTCATGGATCTCATGAATAGGGTGTTCCACCCATTTAGACAAATTTGTCTTAGTCTTCATAGAGACATTCATCTATTCAGAAGAATGAAGAAACAAGAACACCTCGAGCGATCGCAATCTTTGAGATGAGCGATTTGCTAAATTTACAAATGTGAATTTTCGGTGAAGTAATGTTCCTTGGACACATTGTGAACCAAGGGATTAAAGTTGATCCAATAAAGTAGAAGCGCGAGAATGGAAATCGCGAGGACACAAAATGAAATTAGAAGTTTCTTGGGATTGGCGATTACTATCGAAGATTCATGAAGGATTCTCAAGATAGCAAGACCAATAACCCGACTACTAAAAGGAATTAAATTCACTTGATGAGTGGGTGAATTTTCAGCCAAGAGAAAAGTTAACTCGCCTGTTTATAGCTTCAGCGAGATAAGAAATGGTCTATTGGATGCTTCCAAAATGGATTAGGGTGTTAATGCAAATGGAAAAGTGATAGCCTATGCATCTCGACAATGAGACGCATGAAGTTGAATTACCAACTCTGATTCGAACTAGCAGAGTAGTACATGCTTAAAGATATGGAGACATCTGTCTACGGAGTAAGATGTGAAATCTTTACCGATCACAAAAGTTTGAAATACTTTTTGGCGAGAGATCTAAACATGAGACAAAGAAGATGGCTCGAATTGGTAAAGACTACATTGTGGTATAAACTATCACCGCAAAGCGAATGTTGTAGCTCGATGCAGTCGTAAAGTCAACTGGGATGCTCTCTCCAAATGAGAAAAACTCATTGAAGAGTTTGAAATGATGAAGATTGAATTGATTGAACAAGGAGGCGATCACGAGTTGATTGCTACACCACTGACGCTGATTAAGGAAAGAATCATTAGGACAAAGAGGAAAAGTTAGAAAAAAGAGCAAGTAAGGATGGAAGGATGAAGAATTTTCGAAGCACCGATAATGCTTTATTATTTGAAGGAAGGTTGTATCCGACAACAACGATCTTGAATGAAATCATGAGTGAAGCTCATGACACACTATACTGACCATCCGAAGTACAAAAATGTACAAGACTTGAAGAAAAAGTTACGGTGGGAAGGTATGAAAAGAGACATAGCCTCTTTTGTAGATGCTTGCTTGTCACAAGTAAAGCATTACACCAACGTCCTTACGGAAGCTACGCCTTTGACAATACCAGTGGAAATGGGAAGATATAGCGTATGGATTTTGTTACTGGGTTTCAAAGTCTAAAGAGGAACATCGCTATATGGGTAGTAGTGGGCAGACTCACCAAATGTGCACATTTACGCGATTTTACCCGGTGCGATAAGCTAGCCCATTGACGTAAATGAAATTATGCCCATGAGATCGAAAACTATCACATCGATAGAGATTGAAATTTACTTAAGATTACGGACTAGCTTGCAAAAGAATTGGGCACAAATTAAATTTCAAGAACCTTTTCACCTCAAACCGATGGACAATCGGAACGATCAAACACTCGAAGATATGTTGAGACGTAGTTTTGGATCGGGGTGAAAATGGGAAGAGGTTTTACCTCTCGAATTTGCCTACAACAATAGCTTTCAGCGACGATCGATATGGCCGTATGAAGCCTTATATGGAAGAAAATGCCGATCACGCTTTCGGGATGAAGTGGGTGAAAGAAGAATCTTAGGCGACGCTATAGCGAGATGATTGAGATCGTCGCCAAATTAGCAAGAATAAAGAAGCTCAAGATGAGCGAAATCTTACGTTGATACGCGAAGGTCGAGCTACATTTGAAAATGGAGATAAAGTCTTTTGAAGGTTCTCCTCTAAAGGGATTATAAGGTTTGGAGTAAAGGAAAGTTAAGACCCGTTTTATTGGACCTTATGAAATCCTAGAAAGAATAGCCCGCCATAGGTTGGCTCTTCCGCCAAGTCCGGGAAACTTACACAATGTTTTCACTGATCACAACCGAAAGACGTATCGATCCCAGCAGTGATCCGTCAAGATGACGTGATCCTCAATCCAGGATATGAGCTATAATGAAGGAACCTACGGCTATTCTAGACCACAAGGTTCAGATTGAGAACAAATATTCCACCATAGTCAAAGTTATGTGAACTCATGTGAAGGCCACGTGGGAGCTGAGGGCAATGAAAGAAAAAATACCCGATCTTTTACGAGGTATGTTTCGGGATGAAATTTCATGGAATGATAATACCCGATTATTTAAAACCTAATTACAAATTAATTTCGTAAATTAGAATATTATTATTAAATTTGATTATTATATATATCAATATGATATCGATTATTGTTGGAATAATAAATTCTATGTTTTATTCACGAACAATGTGAATGAGAACACGAATATGTAAGATATTTAACAATTAATCACGTCGATTACGATAATTTAATGCTCGTGATATTTTCTAAGTTTTAAGCTTAGAATTTAATTCCATTATTATTGGAATATTTAATAAAGTGATTATAGCTTTATTTGACCATTTTGAGATGAGTCGATATTTAAGCTGTTGAGGCGTTTCAAACGTTACGCTTAGAGAGACTTGAGAATCAATCAACATGATCAAGGAATTATGTATTTAAATTCTATGATTATTTTATTACTATGGAATTATTTAGCATTGATTAATCTAGAAAAATTTATGAATTATATTTTTGATTATTTAAGATTCTCAAAACCTAAATCGAAATTGTGGTTTCTACCCTACGGATTAATTCAAATAAATTTTTCCTATGATTTAATTTATT